>BGPR01011672.1:0-15156 GCA_013235015.1 Araneus ventricosus | reverse complement strand
CACCATACATTGCCCACGCCCACAAGACATCCTCACGCATTGCCCATGACCATAATAAATGTTCATTCCACCACACACTGCCCAAGATCACGACACATTTATTCCACACACTGTCCAGAACACATTTTCATTTTTCACTCCACCATACATTGTCCACCTATGACACATTTCTCACTCCCCTATACAATGCCCACGCCACAGTACATCTCACACTCATGACACATTTCTCATTCCACCGAACATTTTCCATGCCGACAACATCCTCACGCATTTTCCACGTCCCATTCCTCTATATTCCTCTATCACACATTGCCTATACCCACAACACATTCCTCACTCTATACTCCATAACACATTGCCTCACTCTATCTCACACTGCCCACGAACTATTCTCGTAGCACCACACATTTTCATTCCACCTCACATTGCTCACTCCAACGACACTTTTCACTCTCCACTTGACCAGATATTATCCACGATACATTTATCACACCACACTCCACCACAAAAATTTCATCCTCAATTCTAACACAACACATCTACCGCTACCCATTTTTCTTTCCACAACTAAATCACGCTTTTCCCACCCCCACTACGACACAATTTTCAATCTTCACCTCCCCCAAATTTTCAATACTGCTGCAATTCGGTCACAAGATTTTCCCTAAACACATTCAAAAACAATTTTTATTACACATACTGATATGGCTACACAACTTAAACAATTTCCCCTATTTTATCGAATTTCATTATGCACATTATATTTGAAAACTTTATGAAGACCTACTCTGTATCACCCAACTTACATACGACCGAATTTTCCCTCGGATTGCAATACCATAGTTTTCCCGGCACCGTATGTTAAAATGTTTCATTTCATATGCTTGACAGGGCAATTTTCAAACCGCCCATCCTGAATCATGCTATTTGTTTCCGGTATATCCCACATACCGTAGAGTTTTGGAAGATTCCTCGTCTCCGATCCGCTGATCCAATAAACACACAACATAGTAACGACACGCAACTTTACGGTCGGAACATTAAATGGTTCTAAATTTTTAATTGAAGTGATATTTAATAGCAAGCAATTGATATGTTTCTTAAAACTTGTCGGAATGTTTGATACAAAATGCAGAAAAGCACGGTCTGAAGGAACGCTTACGTTTGTTTAGAACAGCTTAATGTTAGAAAAAATTTAAAGGAGATTCGAACTTGGGATCCGAAACATTGTAGAATGATAACACGCAGGAATTAAATCTCAAAATACAAGCATAGGATGTAAAGCCCAAATAATCTGTGTAAATCTAAGCTATTGTTGCAAGATTCGAAACTCTGTATTCACATGATATTCAAAATAAGATATTAAGAAAGTATTATTAGCAGAAACTGTGGTGTCGATTATTTTAATTCTTTTTTTTCGGCAAATTAATTCCTTTATTTTTTTTGTCCTTCCTGTAACTTTACACAACCCCCTTTATAGATTACGACCTTTTTATTTCCACTTTTACTTTGTACACTTTCCCCTTTCTGGAGTAACGCACGTGCAAGTTTTGAATTGCCCGTAATTGCTTATTTCACGCTTTTGAACCCCCGTTGTGTTTGAAATTGAAAATTGTTTCTTGAGTCTTCCGCTCTTTTGTAGAAAAGGATCCGAATCTCCCTTTTCACTACTTAGGTCAATTCCACTTCCTGCCATTTATGACTCCTTGACAATAAGCTTGTAACGGACCACCCAAAGTTTACTGTCCTGACGCGACAAATTGTCTGTTTTTACACAAAGACCCTTTTTCGTACCCTGTCCAGTTTGATTAATTATCCTTTGGGTGTTAGGGCAATACCGATCCTTTTTCTGAGAAACCTCGACTTCCAATCAGGATAGAGTCCTTGCCTCCCAATTGGCTAGCTACAGGTCTCTGGGTGGACACAAGGGGTTGCTGGACGGTTTGGCAAGTTTCTGAGGAAATTTTGGCGTCTTGGCACAATAAATTTAATTTTGTTTCTATGCCATGCAATGGAAAAAGCTTGACCTTTGGCTCTGGAAGTGAGCGATGAAGGAAAAGCTTGGCACGGCATCTTATTTTGGTATAAGAGGGAGAGTGCTTGACGGAGGGATTAACACGATTTTAAAACAAGATTTTGGAAGAAGATGAGGTCTTAAGAGATTTCTTTTTGGAGCCGAAAAAAAGTTGGGTTCTGGAAATCAACTCGGCGTAAAAGTGTGAACGCTGATGATTGACGAGCATGAGGACAGCCATTTAGCGGTATGGAAACAGAGGGAGCAAAGCAGAGTCCCTAAATTATACTCTTAGAATTTCTCGAGAAAGTCTTCTGCAGTTCTAACTGTTTGCCACATTGGAGCAACTGTTTAGAAGGAGGAGATCCAGTATGTCCGGCCATGGCTGGCCCTTTTACCTCAGTGTGCTGGACTGGCTGCCTCTTCTAGAAAAATTGACCCGTTAACCATCCTTGCCTGAATTGGTGGGTCAAGTGCAAGTAACCTGGAGCCCAGCTACTGAAGTGTCTGCTGACTTCTCCATGCAAGCCTGTTGAACCACCTGCAGATGGGTGCGGACTGCCACAAGGTCTAGTGCCATGAATACCAGCTAGGAGAGAGTGAAACTTCCACAACAAGGATTCATGAGATATATCAGAATTGATCCGAGACTCGCCCTGCCTGCCAGCTCCTTTTGTATTTCTGTCCCGGACCCCCAGCCCAACCTTCTACAAATGATGTCCTCAGATAAGTCTGTTTTTGTTTTGATATTGAGAAATTTAATTTATAGGTTTTAAATTGGTAGGCTCAGAGCCACAGAAATTTAACTTTCGGATTTGTAAATTTTATGTGATGTGCAGACGGCTCACTCAAGTAATGAATGTAGGAAGATTTAATTTTTGTTTACTTGTATGCTATGTCCTGATATACAGGAAGTTGCTTTTGTGAGTCAACACTTATATGTATGTAATACTGATGTGAATTTGGTATGCATTTTTAATTTGTGTGTTTAATTTAGTTTACTACCTTTTCAAGCATTTGCATTCTAACTACATTTAAACTACCAGCATTAACTTTAAGTAGGGATTTTCAGGACTTTTATTATTTTGGTCGGATAGAAGACTTAGTACTGATATGAACTCTAATTAACCTGTCTTTGACTTTTTATCCAACTGACATGTAAGTGTTTTGAATCCAGAGCTACATTATACGTGCTCAGTTCGTGTTATCTAAATCCCCTCCAAATTGCCTGCATATTTATATAATTCTGAAATAAACGGAAATTAAATTTTATCACAGTTTCTGTCATTTGTTCATGTCTGTATTTATTTCTACACTATATCCTAACAGATTATCCAGGTCTGGTGCTACCTTTGAAATTATGTCTGTGTAATTTTCTTCCTGGGGTTATTGCTCAAACATTTTTGAACACAACGCGGATTGCTTAATTTACTTGAATGTACGTTATATAAGATCTTTTATTTGGATCCTGAATGCATAAACTCTTTTCTGAAATCTAAATTAAATGTAATTAAGCTAATTAAAGATAAATTCACACGACAAAACGCTAAATTTATATTTCGGTATAGTTCTTACCTCTTCCATCAGTGATGTTTAAAAAAGCGAAAAATATTTGAAATTTTCTGTGGCAATATCCGATATAAAACACCTGCTAAAATAAATTTGGTCTTAACAATTGCTGCATGAATAACTAGTGCTTCTTTCATTAATTCATTCCAATTAAGAGTAATGTTGCAAAATTAATTTAATTACACTCATCAATACTCTGTTAGATTACGGACCGTGGACGGTGATGACTATTAGGAATCCGGCTCCGTACTCGAGCTATTTCAGCGACTGTCATTCAAGGTCCCTGGATGTCTAGATAGGGACAGGGGTAACTCAGTTTGTGGTTTATGGTTACCGCATTGTTATAAGTGGAAAAATATACTGGCTGCTATCGTAATAAAGTTACGAATATCTGACTTCCTTCAAGTAAAGTAACAAGTTTTCATGCTTACAAACGTTTGCAAAGACTCGGAGTTAATTTGAACAAAATTTTACAAACCAAAGCGATGATGAGGGTTTGTGATATTTGAGTTGCATGTTGTTGCTTAACCAGAATGCTAAAAGATAGACTTAATTATCCCATCATGCTCTTTTCACAAAGACCTTCATACAAGGCAGTCGCTCAGGAAGCATAGGAGATAAAGAACATGATCATAAGATGGCATCCTCGGATTCGATAAATTTCAAAGAGTGAAATGTATAATAAATGAGAAAAATTCCAATTAATAGCGCAAAATCTCCTACTCTATTTACAATGAATGCTTTGACATGTAAACGATATATATAATGCAGGTACGCATTTATTTGCTTTAATTAATGATGTGCTCGATTTTCCTAACAATAGAGAAAGTGAAGTTTAATCTGAATAAGATAATAGATTCGTTCTTAAATATGCTATCACCTAAACTAAAAGGTTCTATTCTGGTACCCCTGGTTGGGTTGGGTTCCGCTCTTTAACAACGGAACCCAACCCAACCGGGGGTACCAGAGTAGACCCCTAAAAGAAACAGGAGAATCTGTTAGGTATATATAAAAGAACTAAGAGTCTTTCGATTATTTCATCTGATACTAACAGTTTCATCACGCTCTTTAAAAAAATTGTAGAAGGTAGTCGCTATGAAGGCACAGGAATTAAAGAATATGATAATAAGATAAAATAATCAGATTCGGATCCAGAAGAGACTTATGTGAAAGTATAGAAAGATCGATTATTTCATCTAGTTCTAACAATTCCACAGAAATAATATATGGGATAATACGGCTGTGTTGATTAAGTCGTTGACATTGTTGACAATTGGCATTGTTTTACTCCATCTTCCCGCCAATTGTCTGGGTGGTGGCGGTCACTATAGCAACTGGTTATGTTAGATAGATCCATTTCGAACAAGAGGAATACGACTGATGTCTAGATTTTATTTTATTCTTGGCGCCAGTTTCGGCGGGAAAAACTAACCCTATAACTATTAACTATATAGAAAATTTGCCATAAAATGCGCCAATGTAACAAACTTGAATTAACTTCTACCTACTTGAAATGGATTTCCCGTACGGTAACTTCTTTCTATAGCGACCGCCGCCATCCAGACAATTCGGCGGGAAGGGATTTCGTCGCAAACAGGCAGTAATATACAGGACGACTCAGATTCATCTCTTTGTTTTTATAGGACTATATTATACAGACTTAATGGCGGAGGAAATTTTTAGTTCCTTAAAAATAGTTTGAATCTCCGCAATTTAATTAAAGTTCTTCTATCTCTTTCTTCGATTCTAAGACTCAAAACACTGAGAAGTTATCAGCGATTGAAAAATAAAAATAGAAAAGGAAATTTGTATCCAAATGTTCGAAACAGAAAATAAAATTCAAGCTCAAGTTTGAATGAAATTAAAGATATTTCAACTTAAATTTTCCATAATCATTCTGGCAGTTATCATATTACCAAGTATTTTAAAAACTAATAACAGAGTTCTTTGAAATATTTACTTTCTAATGCCTGGGGATTATCTTAGCTAAAGTTTTGGTTTTCAAGAAATTCATGTAAGTAAGGAAATCTCGATTAAAAATTCGAATACAACTCTCATCGGAAATTTCAAAGTAATTTAACCGGTTACACTCCAAATGATAATAAGATGCATAATTATACACGTGTGATTTAAGGATTGAGTTGGCGCTTTAGGAAGCCGAAAATTATTGTGATTAGTTTGTTTCCAATTCCTAAAAATTAATCCGTGTTTTTGCTGTTATACGGTCTTTATAATAAGCGTTATCCAACAAGAATGTGTAAAAGATGTTTCATTCAGAATGTCGAGTCTGACTCAACATAAGAATGCAAAGGGTTAAATTATTTGACATGAATTCATGCTTGACCAAGCAGAAATTTCTTCGAAAAACTAAGCTGTTTACATCTGAATAAGATAAGTTTATCTTGAAGGTTAGGTAGGTAGACATATATTTTGTATGCTGAAATGAATCGTGATTATATCCCTGTAAATATTTTGCAGTGCACTGTTCTATCTCCGCAGTGACAATTCCATTTCTCAGTGTACTGTTCTATATCACAAATATTACCTAATGAACAACAAAAGGTAATTGTGGGTTATAACTTAAGTTTCTCGTAATACAAATTTAATAAATCCAATTTTTAAACATAGTTTTATTAATACACTAAAAAGTAAAAGATGCTTTTAATTGAATTATATTCTATTTATTTTAGCCTTTACATCATTAGCAAGCCTTCATATGTTTCAAAAATAAACAATTACATATTAAATTTTAATAAAATGCATAGATAATCTTAGAAGCGGCAGAATCGTGTGCTTTGGCTTAGTTTAGTTAAGTTACACGCACATCCTTTTTTGAAACTACAGGAGTGCTAGTTTGATGTGGGCTTCGTAACTACGAAACGTGGTGAGATGATGAGGACGACACCCGGATTATATTAACGTCCTACTCAGAAGCAACACGAGGACTACTGTCCTACCGCCACGAGAAAAACCCTAGACACCAGACATACCGGTGGTGGTCGTTATGGAAACGGAATATTCCACTGCACTTTGGGGGTGAAGAAAAAGGCTTTGTTTCATTTGGCGCAGATAGAACCGGATGAAGGCTCATTTCGCTGTGTACTTAGGTCGAAAACGAGTTTTACACCTAACGAAGTGCGCTTAGTTTGCCAAATGTTGCGGGTGATTTATACCCGTTTCTCTCCCTTCTTCGACTCGTCTACTTGAGGCAACCCTGTTCAGGGTTGTTCTCGTGGCGATAGGACAGTAATATAGGACAGACCTTGAAATTTCAACGAGGGTGGAGGAGACGAACTTTGAGAAGGTGATTGTGACGACGAAGTTGTGATCCATCACACTTTCTCCAAACTTCCGCATCAAACCAGTTTGAGAACATTTGGCCCTCGACAGATTTGAAGTCCACCACACCTGTTTACACTGAAGTTCTTCGGTAGAATCGGATTTTGAACATGGAACCCTTCGGCCAAGAAACCAGACCTTTGTGCCTTGACTACGACTTAAAAAAGTATAAACCCGGCCCTGAACATCGATGTATGAAAAGAAATTTTGACAAGAGTGTAGGAAAGGTGAAATGAAATAAAAATCCTCAACTTCTATCAGTCTATTCTTGCAGAAATATATAGAATTATATTTCTAATCATGTAACTTGTTTTTCAAGTACAGTTTCACGTTACTTGAAAAACAAGTGCTTGAAAAGCAATTTCTGAGAACATTGATTGAATTTCATTCGCGTAGTCTATTTAATCATTTATTTTTTGGTTTCAGGGCCGAAAATATAATTTTCTGTCTACATCCGATTATTCGGCTCTGAAATCCGACACAGCACCCTAAAATGTATTTCAAGTTACTGCTATCGCTTTACTTTGCAATTCCAGTGCTCCAGACAGTGCACTTGCCTCAGATTTTTTTTAAGTTTATAAAAACTTAAAATAAAGGAGGAAAACTAATTATATTGCTACAAAAAGACTTTAAATTATTTTTACTTTATACTTGTACGAATGAAATTTAACACTTTAATATATATTCGAATGAAATGTCAGTTTCTTTAAATTCTTATTTTATTTTACTTTTTTGAAAAATAAGTTAAAATTTTAATTAATGGAGATTATTTTATGCTCCTCCTTCTAATCGCATGCATCGAAAGCTTTTAGATATTAAACATTCAAAGTTTAACGTCGAAATAAAACTTGGGGTGATTTAACCCTCTGAGTGTCCAATTATTTTGTCCTTTTAGCTTTCAGAGTAAAAAACTTAGCTTTAAAAGTGAATGAACCTATCTTTTTTGTTTTTAATTATATCTCTGAAATAATAAGAATACTTTATCTATGGTTGCTTAAGAAAATATACATGTAATAATCTAACTTAATTTTACTTTAAATTCTAATATCATATATTTAAAATCTTAGTACAATACTAATGTATGCCAAAATAACTTTTCTTAAACTCCAGTTTCGTTTCATTTCCCGCGCTGGAGGTATATTAAATCTCACGTTTTGGCATATTTATTACTAAAAGAATATTTTAATCGCTTTCACGCGCCCACATAAGACGCCAGACTTTTCCCTAAAACACTTCGGTAATTTACGAAAAATAGCTAATATTCCCTTCACTTTGATCACGTGTCAATATGTTAATCCCCTATCTGAGAGAATACAGGGATTTTCTGCCCTCTTTTTGACTTCAAACTTTCATACGAGATGAACTTATATTCCACCAATCTCCCATAATAAATGAAAAATAGCTCTTTATTCGGCTTTTTTATTACTTTAATGACCACAACAAAGAAAACTTTTTATACTTATAAATACGAACTATCCGCTTTTGAACTGAGCCTGAAAAACGAAAAGAAAAAAACGTTTTCGCCGCTAGAAGGGAAAATTATTTCTTGCCAACTTCGGAGGAGAAAGAAAGCCCTTGAAATCTCACAGTGTCATCTCCAATCAAAACGAACTTACATGATTTTACATGTTTAAAGACCGTTGTCCATGCTGGACATTTTAAGTAATTGAAGGCAAGCTGAAGGGCGACTTGAGTAAAGTCTTGACTTCGTTCATAATTGTTAACTGCTGGTTGAGAAGTGAAAAAAATTTGCGTATCTCGAGTTATTACCGATCATATTACTACTTGTCATGCGTTAACAAGTGAAAATGTATTATTTATTTTATTTTTATCATTAATTTTAATGTAAAATACACTTGCATCTGGTAACAGGAAAAATAACTTTCAGTTTTGGTAGAATACGAAATTTTGAAAAGGAAATGTTTTGTAAGAAAAAAATCCCCGTTGGCAAGCCGGAAAGCAAGGACAGATTCCTTTAGTCCGAAGATATAAATTAACGAACATTTTGCCCTCTATTTTCATAAGGATAAGAGCAGCAAGAATGAGAGAGGTTGAAAGAAACTGCAAATGATGAGAGCTTTCCAACAAGGGGTAATATGGATAGGTTGAAATGTACTTTTTGGTGGGAGGGGGAAATCACTTTTCAGCTCATAACTTCTAAGGAAATGCAGGTATCAATAAAAGTTGACACACAAAAATCGTTTGTTATCACAAGGAGATAATTCGCCCAAATTTGAATTTTCTTTCTATATTCAACTGTAAAGGAAGTATGGGGAAATGAAAATTCCAACCTCCCATTAGTTCCACTCCCTTTCAGCTGGATAACCCATGTACGAACTCGGCTACTATTATTACGACATATCCCACGCCGGTTAAAATGAAATCAAAATTAATCAAGTTATCGTTTTCACAAGATAACATGGGCAAAAGCATTATATATATATAAGATATATTCGTTATTGTAGTCGTTAAATAAAAAACAGGCCGAGTTGAATTCTAAATTTCATTTTTATTATCGGAGAGAGTGACGGCATGTACGTACATCTTCGTTTAAGTTTTAAGCCAAAAGTGAACAGAAGATCCCTACTTTTTCTCAGATAGGGATTTAACAGATAAACATGTGATCAAAGTGAAGGGAATAATAGCTATTTTTAGTATATTACGTAAGTGTTTTAGGGGAAAATGCATGGCGGCAATAAGTCGCTGATTTCGCGAATTGTGTGCGCGTGGAAACGATTAAAATATTCTTTTAGTAATAAATATGCCGAAACGAGAGATTTAATGTACCTCCAGCGCGGGAAATAGAACGAAACTGGAGTTTGAGAAAAGTGATTTTGGAATACATTAATACTATATATACACTATATGCCCAAAAGTATCCGGACACTTGCAGATTTTCACATTTTTTAGAATTTCTCCAGAATGGTTTATCTGACTGCCTTTAAACTTCGGACATGTAAATAATAGACAATAACTCACATTTTACATTGAATATTCGGTCCTGAGGGCAATTAGGGGACCTTCTAAAAACTGATGAAGACAAAAACGTTTTTTGCCCATCCCTCTTCACAGAATACTCATAACAAGATGAAACTTTCAGAAATGGTAATGTATAATGTACATAATATTTATAGGAATTTTTGTAAGCACAGCACAGATATTTCTGAAGATATAAAGGTTTTCTTAAAAAATCTCAACTTTTCCCACCTGTTTTTTGCTTATAACATGCAGGGTTTTCTGTTATATTATACGAAACTTACAGAAAAGATGACAATGTGTTAAAAAAGCATTTTGTAAAAATTTGGAAAAGAATGTTTAAATATTACAGGAATTATGAGCATTCTTAGTAAATAATGTTTTACTGCGCATGCGCGAAACATAGTGTAATTTTTCTTTCACAACTTTAAAGCCAGATATATAGGGCAACTTATATAAAAAAATTCAGTTCAATATCATTAGTATTCTAAAAGATATCGGCATTATAACGAGCAGAATTTTAGCTCCTGTCGAAGAGAAGCTAAAAGATTAGGGGTTGTACACAAATTGATATTTTTCAGACTTGCATCTTTAAATAGTCATATTGAATTGTATAGTGGTTAGAATTTGCTGAATACCCATGAACAAATCTAATATTCGTAACTAATAAAAAAATATCAATGTAGAATTATTAAGATATTTTAAGAAAAGAAATTAATTAGGTAAACAATCGATTCGCCATAAAAGAAATATATTTAAAAATATCGTTTGGCCGTAAAATTGTAATATGCAACTTGTTAATAATAACGTAAATAATATAATTAAAGTAATAAAATTTTTGTTATTTATAGTGCGTAATTAGCTGGAATTTAAGTTATGCACGTAATTGATAAGTCTTCATGGGTATTCAGCAAATTCTAACCGCTATACAATTCAATATAATTATTTAAAGATATGTTTTAAAAATATCAATTTGTGTACAACCCCTCATCTTTTAGCTTCTCTTCGACAGGAGCTAAAATTCTGCTCGTTATAATGCCGATATCTTTTAGAATACTAATGATATTGAACTGAATTTTTTTATATAAGTTGCCCTATATATCTGGCTTTAAAGTTGTGAAAGAAAAATTACACTATGTTTCGCGCATGCGCAGTAAAATATTATTTACTAAAAATGTTCATAATTCCTGTAATATTTACAAATTCTTTTCTTAATTTTTACAAAATGTTTTCCTAACATATTGTCACCTTTTCCGTAAGTTTCGTATAATATAACAGAAAACTCTGCATGTTATAAGCAAAAAACAGGTGAGAAAATTTGAGATTTTTTTAGAAAACTTTTATATCTTCCCAAATATTTGTGCCGAGTTTACGAAAATTCCTGTAAATATTATGCACATTATACATTACCATTTCTAAAAGTTTCATCTTGTTATCAGTATTCTATGAAGCGGGGTGGGCCAAAACCGTTTTTGTTTTCATCAGTTTGTAGACGGTCCCCTAATTTCCCTCAGGACCGAATCTTCAAAGTAAAATGTGAGTTATTGTCTATTCTTTACATGTCCGAAGTTTCAAGGCAGTCAGTTAAACTATTCCGGAGAAATTCTAAAAAATGTGAAAATCTGCAAGTGTCCGGATACTTTTGGGCATATAGTGTATATATATATTTTAATTTTTTAACTTTCCTAAATAATCTTAACGATACCTCGTTTTAAATACTTCTAGTTTCAACATAATTAACGCATTACAACTTTCTTTTCAAATCACGAGTTTCAAGGGGAATTCCCTATTCTGGGTACTTAAGCGTTCTGCGCATTCATTTCGGCCCTTTTTCACGCCGGCATGTAAGCTTTCAACAACAACGCTCCGCTTGGGCGTAAATTTCTGAATTCTGGTCATGGAGCTGCAAACAAATTAAATACTTTTAGCTATGAAGAAATAACGCCTGATGCCTCAATAAAAGAAGATTTAATCAAATATCGTCTCTTCCATGATGACACTGGACTGCCTTTCACCTTAATAAAGCCTGATCTTTCATATATATATATATATATATATATATATATATACAGAGAGAGAGCGAGATCTTTGTTAAAAGAACAGCATTTAATTTTCAAATTAATAAATTTCGTTTTTGGGATAGCAATCTTAGCGTTTCAGTCTTTAAGAATTTAGTAAAAAATTATATAATTAGAAATAATAATTTTGTAACAGACAATGATAATAGAATTAAGAACATAAATTTTTTTTTCCAATTCTGCATTGGTATATGGAATACCAAAATAAATTAAGTGTTTATATAGATAAGAAATATTTAGATCTCTTGGAATAAAACCTTCATTTTGGTATTTAATAGAATTTTTATAAATATTATATTACTTATATTGTGTAAGTTCTTTCAAATTGGTTATTGATTTATATTAGTTTTTGAATTACTATATAGATGGCGCCAGGATTTATAAATTGAAAAACTCTTTAGAACAAGATTAGATTATAATGTTCAAATGCATTATTTTATAAAATTTAAGATTATTAATAGTATTACATATTTTAACAGGTTTTCAGATTTTTAATATAGGTATCATACTAATTCTTTAATATTAAAGTAAATTAAATTATTTGGTTAATTTATATTGAATCATAGTTAGAAATCTAGTTTTGGCAATCTGTGAAGTCAAGATAAGTGGCGGTTTAGGTTAAAATGTAGATTACAAGTAAAGGATGGGTAAAAAAACACTGATTGTATAATTCTTAGTGAATAAGTGTGGATATTTTATTGAATGATGTATTTATTGTTTTTAGTGCAATATATTGTTGTATTTCATAGATTTAATTTTAGTAATTTCCATATAATGATGATATCTTGTTAGTGTTAGTGTATGATGTTTCATTACAAATTCTTTCATTTTAGGGTAAATTACCCTGTCTGCTTTTTCAACAACTTTACTAACAGAATGGTTTGTACAGCAAAATTGATTTAACCTGGCTAATGCTCTTCCAAAGCAGAGCTATTAATTTTATTGGTGAAAATTCTATATACATAGATTGCCTTTTTCCAATAATTTTGATAGCAACAGAGTTCTTTTACATGTTAACATCTAAATGTTTAAACTCACCAATGTCACTTTGCTCTTAGTATCTATAGTATTTTCAATTTTTTAGATTTTATTTTAGATTTAATTATTTTGTTTAATTAATGAATTTTAGTTTATGAATTGCATTTTGATGTGTCTTGTTAACTTTGTTTTTGTTTGTTCATATATAACAAGTTATATTTTGGTTTATATATATATATATATATATATATATATATATATATAAACTTTTGAACGAAGGGTGGTCTTGGGTTCTAGGGGTGCAGATCGGTGAAGATCTGCAGAAATTTTCTGGAAGTCGTATTCTGAGAACCATTGTAATAGGTAGACTTCCTATAAGGAATCTACCTAATTAAATATTCGTGCTATGTTTTTAAAACGAATCTGAATTTTTTTCTTTCTTATACGGCGGAGTCACTTACTTTACACCGTACATCCTAGAATGCTTTTAGAATTTATTTGTAATGTGTTTATTCATTGATTTTGTTATAATACATTATTGATTATATTAAATAAACCGTGGGAACATTCTTCGCCTGTTGCCTCTATGAAAAAAGATTCTGCGTAATTCAATCTGTAATAATTACACTGAAATTGCGAAAATTTCATTTAACCTATAATAGCCCGATCTTTTAAAAATTTATTTCAAAATATTTTTTGACCGTCATTTTTTGAATGGGAAAAATGGTGAAAACATGGGAAAAATACTTTAAAAAATACTATTTTGTATTAAGTATGGTTTTCGGCAAAAAACAGTTTGTTACTAACTGACAACACTCGGCTTTATTTCAGAAAAAAAAATCCTTGATAAAGTTCTATAAAGTCAAACACAGATGAGTTTTAAGAACAAATAATACGGATAACGAATTTAACTTCAGCATTGTAGAATAAAATATGTTATTCTGAGCGTACAATCAAAGCTGAAAAGGTGAGGCCTCAAGTAAAAATATCAATTTATTTTTTATCAATCTGCCATCTATATGTTGTAAATTGATTTAGTAAATATTTCAATATGTATCCTACTGGCAACAACAGGCATTAGAGCTTCAGTCTTATTCTCAAGATTTTAGAAGACAAATTTGGATATGTTGTTTAAAGGCAACTTAGACATTTAAGGGTAAAAAAAAATCATAAACAGAGAATCTAGCCAATGGAATTACTAACTTTTATTGAAATAAAATATGACAAAATGGATGAATTACTGTCAGCGATGCAAAATAAAAATAAAAAATATTTAAAAAAAATCCGAGAAGGAAATGCAGGGAAAAAAGTATCGAAAAGCAATATACGGCAAAAGAGCACGGCCCAAAAAGCAATGCAATAAATCAAAAAGCTTTTCCCCCTAAAGCTGATGTAAAGCATAAAAACTGTGGCATTTAGGCCTAAACTCGGGTTTCTAGCCACCATAAAAACAGAAAGGAAATAATGAGTCGGCGCCATGCTGGAATATTTCTGTTCTTTGCTAGACTTGCGTGGAATTTTGAAACAATTCAAGCGTTCTTGAAAAGCCCTGAAAATGCGATTTTAGATGTTACCATGCAAGATTGGGAACTACTGAATATTAAAGACGATCTGAAGTAATTCGTGAATCTTTTGAATATTTTAAAAATTCTTGACTTGAATAGAGGTAATCAGTGATGCTTAATATTTAATTCTGTTCATGAAAATCAGATTTTCATGAAATTTTATGAAAATCTGATTTATTGTTATCTTCTACACTTTTTCTAGTATCTTAATCGAACTGATTACAGTCAATAGTTGCAATCACATGCCAAACTTAACTACTCGTACTATTGATCGAGCGAAGCGACGTCCTGTTATAAGTCCAACCCTTCGGCATTTCGTCTGTTTGTCTGTAAATTTGTTTGTACTCAGTCTCTGATTAGCCCGACTGTTCCTTGAAGTCATTGAAAACGACTTACGAATAAGAATTTTTATTTTTCGAGCGCGTTTCAAGATGGTGGCCATTTAAATGGTTCCGCTCCATGTAATGTTCAGCTTTTTTCAATGATTCTACCTAAACAGAACTCCATGCACATGCCCCAAAAAATATTCATAACAATAAATAAAATTTAATATAGTATTTGTTATTATAAAAACAGACATTTAATTGTAATTTTCTTAATACTGATGAAAGCAGACATTTAATTGTAGTTTTCTTAA
>BGPR01011671.1:20156-47669 GCA_013235015.1 Araneus ventricosus | reverse complement strand
AGCGTGGGGTGGTGTTAAGATGTTAAATAAGGTAAACAAGACAGTTAATGACAACATTAAGGCAATAATTTTGCAGTTAATTCATGAAAAAATAGTGAAAATAGTTCCACATGGACTATAGACACAGTAGCTTGGGGTGGTATTAAGATGGTAAGTAAAGTAAACAAGACGGTTATTGACGATCTTAAGGGAATATTTTTACAATTAATTCATGGAAAAATTGTAAAAATAGTTTAACCAAGTGGTTCTGTTTCCTTTGATTATTTTCATTTAAGCTGAATAACTATTTGTATAAAAATTATCCCTCGAAGGTATTTTGCAAAATTATTGAAAATAAATAGCTCAAAATCGGTGATTCACACTTCAGGGATGAGTAGTTGATATCACAGTTATTGACATACCTTCACTCTTATTTTAACTGTCTACCTACAGGTAAGTTATGCAAAACTGAACATTGACAGGAAAACTTAATTTTCTAAACTATAGAGAAAATCCATCATTATGTCATTCATTGCTAAAATTTTGCACAAAGTAAGTCATGATGGAAAGACAATGTTTAACGTAGATAATTAACAATAAAGAAATAGTTCGCAATAGAATGATTTCAATAAATAATTAATGATTAATAAATGAACCGTAAATTAATTAGAAATGATTAAAAATAAATAAAATCATCACTGAGTCTAAATTTCAACGTTAGGTTTCGAAATCATACCGACCTGGCGCGAAGCCGTTCGATCCATCTGAGTGACAGCTCGTGTGTTGAGGCCGGAGTCCTAGCAGCCATCACCGGTCACGGCCCGGTCCCTCCCGTTGGAGACACACACTATCATCGACAGAGGGCAAGCCCCAACCATAACTGTACCAACAATGGAAGCGAGACCCCGCTTACTTAGACGGCGGTGTCTCATCCACGTATTCGTGGTGCAAATCCACCCCAGTGAGACTCAACGTCAGGTATAGCTTATGTGGCAAACATAATTGCAAATAATTTTAAAAAATAAATAAAATTTGAATGGAATGGCACTGTCACATGTAGAAAATTAGTAAAAAATAAATTCTTGCAAATGAATTTAGACTAGAAATAATTTATTCAATGATATACTATAAATTAATTAATAACAATCAGAAATAAATAAAAACATTTTTTTTTTCATTTTCTTGAGAAATAATTCCTTACGCACCAACAAGTGAAACACAAGGCTTATAGAAATAAGTAAAATACTCAATAGAGGGTTGAAAGAAGTTTCAAAGGAAAAGATACAAATGCAGATTCCATAAACAATAGAGGGAAAAATAATTCGTAACAAATGTACAATAATTGGTCACATCCATACGAAAACATGAATGGTATTAAGCAATGAAGTAAAATATCTAGGGGAAAAGATACAGAAACAAATTCAAATTAAAAAAAAAAACGATATTGATGTAAAATAATTGGTCACATCTACACAAAAAATATGAATAATAACGAAAAATAGAGTGAAAGGTGTGAAAAGAGAGGAAAAATGATAAAATAAGCATTCAAAAATCAGATGAAAGTATACAAATACACAAAATATCATACAACACAAAAAAGCATACATATTTCTCACAAGTAACAAAGCAAAAGGGTCTGATCCAAATATATATGCGCATAAAAACTGAATTCTAAATACTGAAAAGGAAAATAATAAAAATAGTATGAAAATAAATTAAATACAAATTCCAGCAAGCATGCACAAAATTTATATTCTAAATATTGTTGGGAAAAATTCTGTCCATAAATTCACAAAATGATGGAAAACATGTTTTATTCTGTGTATTCTAATCTTTGTGAAGCAAATTTCAGAGGTAAGTTTAACTTAAATTTGTTAGAGAACTTCAGTCACTATGATCTTTATCAGAAATCGGCCATCCGTAGATTGAATCTTCCTTTTCGTAATCAGTTAACATTCCACTAAATAGATACTGTTCGTTTTAAGTTTCGATGCATCCGTAATTTTCATTATTAAGTTTCAGCTTGTTAGAGTCAGTTTCTTGAACTGGATCGATAATCAATTCATTGACAGTATCAAGTATTCTGGTCGAGTTTCAGCATTTCAGTGTTAGTTCTTTACCACGCAAGTTAATTTAGAGTTCTTATTCTGTTTTATTTTTGTTAGCTATTTGATTAGGCATCGACTTTTAAGAATACGTAACAAGTAATGAAATTTGTCTTAATCAGTTTGAGCAACTGTTCTTTCCTTGCGGGTTAATCAATAGGAAAGTATTTCGAAACTTGGTAATCAGAAAGCATCGGCTTCTATATTTGGATTCAGATAGATTTCCTTAACCTTCTATATATTGTGATGTATTTCAGCATAGCATGAAGAATCGGGAGCCTTAATTATCAAAAATAATATGTTTATTGGACGTCTTCCACAGCACAAACATATAAAACAAACACATACACTTACATCACAAACGTTACATCCTGACTGACATCGAATTCCATGTTCAATCATTTTTATTTTTCTCCGACGCTAGGCAACGTTAGCAAAAGACAAATTTATCGTTGCCACATTATTTTTATAACCTTTAGTAAAGAATTAATGTCAAACGATTCTTTTAATTAATTTCTTTTTCAGCCAAACGATATTTTTAAATTAATTTCTTTTTCAGCCAAACGATATTTTTAAATTAATTTCTTTTTCAGCCAAACGATATTTTAAAATTAATTTCCTTTATAACCAAACGATTTTTTTATCTATTAATTTCCTTTCTTTAAATATTTTAATAATTCTACAAATATATATATATTTAATTGTTAAGAACATTACAATATCTTCTAAATACTCAGCTCAGAGTTAGTTAATAGGAAAACCACTCTAAATGCATACTCTCTAGCATTTTCACCAGTGCAAAATAAGCAGAGTCGGAACTCTCTAACCTAGGTGACAATAATCACCTTGTTTTAAAGAGGTTTTTGCAATTTTTCTTGTTTATTTCTGGCAATAAAAATCAGTGCATGCACAGCGTTCCAGCTCCACTGCACCCTTGATTTTCATACAGTTACTTATTGATATCTATACAAGTTAGAGTATTACAGAAGCTCTTGAAATATGTATGCATATCTATATCTTCTTATATCACTGGTAATACAAATGCTCAGTGAAAAAGCGCTTCAAAAAACTGCAAGATTATTCACAAATGGAACGGTATTATTAATAATATTTTTTAATTTAATTTAATTTGTTATTTATTCTTTAACTTCTTTTTAACAATAGGCACGATAATTCAGCTGTTACTGTTTGTTATAGGTTTTGGATGAGAAATCGTGAGCATGCCAAATATTTCATGATTATTTAATTGCATATGTTGCACCTTTTAAATAGCATGTTTTTTCTATTTGATATATAGGGAGATAAGAAAGTGTCTCGGGAAATTTTAAGGGCAGGTCAGGCATAACAGAAGAATTCAAGCATATAAGGGAGAAATCTCATGTGGACGCAATATACAGCGTTGCTTAACGTACAGGGTGCACACTTAAATAAGCGCCACCCCCTTAACTTGAGAACGACAGGTTTAGTCATGAAAGTAGTGTCTAGGTATAGTAAAACGTCTATGCGATATGCGATGAGATAACTTACAACGCCACCTGGTGGCAAACTTCGGAGTTAGCGTTCCTATCTCGAAAACGGTACAAAATAGCGGAAAAATGTAAATTACAAAGTTGTAGAAAGTCATCAATTTAATTCAGAAAGACACCTTGAGCACATTAATACGAAGAATAGAATGCTTAAAATGCACATTCGTTTGTTCGCGATTTCCGAAACTGCGACATCACAAAATGGGTTAAAAAGAGAAGAAAACCCGCCAATTAGTTATCACAAGATACCATTATTTTCGGTATTCAAAGTGCTTTCCGTCATCTACAATAAAGATTTGAGCCCTTGCTTAGATTCACTTGGCATACGTTTTAGCACAAGCAACAGTAATACGTCATCTTGCAATGTTCGCTGAAAGGTCGCATACACCTGTTGTTTGAATTATTCCTACAGTTAAGCATAATGGGGTCATTTTTTTCCGAAAAATGACCATGTCTTTTGTCCATGCCTTGTGACGTCACAATTTTGGAAAATGCGAACAAACAAATATACATTTTAAGAGTTATTTTCTTCGTATTAATGTGCTCAAGGTGTCTTCTGCATTAAGTCGATAATGCTCTACAACTTTGTAACGGATATTTTCTCTCTATTTTGTATCGTTTTCGAGATAGGAACGGTAACTGCAAAGTATGCTACCAGGTGGCGTTGTAAGTTGACTCATTGCATAACGCATAAACGTTTTACTATACCTAGACACTACTTTCATGACTAAAGCTGTCGTCGTTCTGAAGTTAAGGGGGATGGCCCTTATTTAAGTGGGCACCCTGTATAGTGAACTAGACTACAAGAGAAATTATTATTAAAGTCGTAGCGAACGTAAGATAGAGATGTACAGTAATCCTCAGATGGTAGACATGCATTTGGAACATGGGAAAATTAACAGAAAGAAGAAGAGCGTTTGTATAATACAGGATTTACAGAGGCTTGATGCATCTTGAATTATTTGCGCGTTTGTACAAAACCTGTGTGAAGCTGGATTTTTCATAATTAGTGCATAAACTTCATAAAATGATTAGTAAACACGTTTTTTTAAGCAGTTCGTAATCTTCCGCTAATGTGCACATACCAGACGCTTTTAATTATACATTCCTCAATAAAACTATTCCGTTTGATGTATCTGATTTACCTATTTTGCTTGAACCATTTCAAGTCTCCTTGCATATATGATATGTCATTTTTATGCATAAAGACAACATATTTATTTTAAGACCAGATGATATATCTGTTTCATTTTGAAAGAATATTAAATATCAATAATTTATGTTCCATATGCGCCACTTAACTTCAATCATGCAGGATAAAGAAATTTTGATTCTTCAGGAATCTCCAATTTCTCAGGATAACCTGAAATAATATAATAATAAATTTAAAATCAGAGGCAGTTTCAGGTGGAATAATATTAATATATAGAATACTTAAATATATATATATATATATATAGTGCATAGCTATAGCAGAAATCACTAATGAGGAAGTTCTTCATTGATTAACCAAAAACAAGTCAAACGAATGTTAAAAGACTATTGTAGGAATTTTAAAAACATTGGATAATCATCATTAGTCTTGAATAAAAAATTTAATCAATTTTTATATATTGCACAAAATCTATTTGTTTAAACATTAACTTAAATTTTAAAAAATCTATTGCCAAATATTTCTTCCTAGTTTCAGGAATGATTAAAATGACTGAAAATTTTCTATTCGCCTTATTCAACCTAATCTAGTAAATATTTTTAAAGCATAAAAATATTTTGTTTTAGTTCTTTCCAGACCTTCTTCTGAAATAGATAATCAAAAACGACCTCCACTGATAACAACACTTCGAATAATGTTCACTTAAACGAAGAGCACCTGTACTTTAATAATTATGTCACCACCTTCTCTTTTTATAAAACTTTCCGGAACAAACTTTCAATAACGGCAATTAATTACACTAATGAAATTGGCCGTAGGATGATTCTTTTAGCTAAAATAACTAGACAAAACTTTTGATCGTTAGAAGCAATTACTCTTACCAATTATTAAAAAAAATTACTTGCGTAAATTTGCTTAAATCTATACTCCTAACTAATTATCTTAGTAATTCTGCAACGGCAATTTTTTTGTCTGAGTTAAACAGGTACAAAAATAGTATATCTTTTTATTAAATAAAGTAAAGTAATGTACTAAGGAAAAATGAACACAATGTAATTAATTCGAAGGATTTTACTTGCTGTTTAATTAGAATGCTGCTGTGAAGGGTATTATAGTATGGATGAAAAATGCTAGATGAAGATTATGTTAAAAAACTGGTCATGTATATTTTCATTATTTGTAAAACATGCATTTAACCCTGTTGCATTTTGTATGCATCCATTTGTATTACTAGAGTAGCATATACATGGCACTGCATACTTCATTTCTCTTCGTTTGTGAATTATGTCCTAAGTTAGACCAATATGAGTATTATTCACCACTAGGTCACTCCACTTTTTTCAAACACAGCATGCCAAAACCTTTTATCAATGTAAGAATCCGATGCGAAATGGTGTAGACCGGGAAAAAAGTTGGATTTCCATCTGTTTTGGATTTTCATTCGGCGAACTAAGCCATAAAACTAAAATACACTAGTGGGTTAAGGGGACTGAGTCTCTCTCACAGAAGCGAAAACCACAAAATGGGGAGGCGGAGACTGGGCGGGACGCAGTCTGGGGAACCCAGAGCGGGGGGGAAAGGCGCAGTAGGCTAGGGGATCGTGTTGCACGTTGGTTGATGGGTTTATGGTTGGCACAGTCGAACCCGTGAGTGAGGCACCAAATTTTATGGGCTGAAAATGGAAACGGTCTGTTAAGAAGCCCTACAAATGGATTGGAATAGCCATATTCAGATTTATATTCCCAGTGTAAGCGTGAAGGACCAGGACTGATATTCGGCTCCTTTGTTTAATTTACTTCTTGTAAAATGAGTGCACTTAGAGACAAGCGTGCCGAATGTTAGTGGCCTTTACCTGGATTTATGCTTGTAGTGTATACGCTAGTTTTAAGCTTGTCTTGAATAATTAAGTAAATGCGTAAGTTGCATGACTTTTAGCCCACTCACAATGAACATCTATTTAGGGAATTTCAGTAATTTTATAATTAAATATAATTAAGCCTTGGTTCACGAACTCAATTTTTTTCCTGAAGGCTTTTAATATACCGAAGCTATTTTTTAACAGGAAATTATAAAAATGGGGTGAATATTTTCCTGGACAGCAGGTGATTGCTGTTTTTTACAAATAATTACTAATATCATAGCCCAGATCTGTCTCTCACTGATTCAGTAACGTTCTGAAGTCACCAACAATAAAATTCGCGCCGTAGCACTGCGAGACGTTAAACAGCATTATTTCATTGTCAGAGCACCTAAATTTCAGTAATTTTAAATTTGAAAGAATAATTATCGTTCTAATGTCAAATTTAATAGCTCTAAAATAGCGAAATAAAATTTGCTATCGAATGATATAAATTTTATCTAGCTATGATCTATAGTTCCCGAGAAATTTTAAATTATATTAATCATATGTTTCAAATTAATTTCCGTTTTTAATAGAAAGAAGTAAATCATGTCAGTGTTATATCATGCGCGTGATATAGTTTGAACGCCACGATGCATCTGATTATTTATTGCTATCGTGATGATATAATTTGATTATATTTTTGGTAACGTTTGGCAAGCAGAGAAGTGCTTTGTAAGAAGTGTAAATAATATGTAAATAAAAAAATATTTCCTGTCATAAAACATATGTTTATTTTATTCGTTTTCAATCAATGTTAAACATTTCTCTCGCATATATATCTATTTAAACACGTCAAATTTGACGGAAAATCTCTCGAATGAAGAGGCAATTTGCACCCGTCATACCATGACGGGTGATTTTCTAGTAATAATAATTATACCGTTTCATGATGATCTTTTTCGTGCTACCTGCGTATTTATAACTTTCAGTTGATCGCAACTTAATGATTTTAAAATTGCTGCTATACTTTAATCAGAGATAAAATTATATGAAATCCTGGTCTAATTATTTATCTGTAAACTTCTTTCGAAACAAAAGTTTTCAAAAACTTTCCATCCATTTACCCTATGATAATTTTGAAATCCTTTTCATAGATCAAATTTAAACTCGTTTTATTTCTCGCATCATTCTTAACTTCAACTCTGGAGTTCTTAATTAATAATATTTAGGATGAAAGTTTAGCAAATTGTTGCTGCGGTGGCAACAGAGAGGGGAAATTAATATCCATTCTGAAGTGAAGAGGAAGTCAAGTCCTACGCACATTAATTAAAATAGAGAAGTGAAGGGTTTGCATTAAAAGGGAAATAAATGACGGTAAGTTTAATTAATTTCTGCGACATTACTCTTACTGAATGTAATTTGCGAACTATTTTTGCGTATTCGACTCTTGTTAGAAGAAGGAGATGCTTAAATGTAATTAAATCCATCGATCGTGAGCAACAAAAACATTTTTGATTCGAAAGTCGTCGTCTATATCGATTTTTGATTTGAAAACGATTAGGAAAAATGAAGAATCGTAAGATGAAAGTTTTATGGAGATACTTATAGCCATGTAATTCTTTAATGTGAAATAATTGTTCATCGTTTTCTTTTCCCTGTGAAGAATGGATATTTCTAAAATTAATTGGAATTAAAATTATTTTACTAAATCATGATTTTTTCATCAATTATAGTAATAAAATGGAAAGATGAAACGAAGGTTGTGATATTTTTAAATAATAATTAAAAAAACATTTCATAAAATTATCCATTCTAAGTTCGTTTAATTCGTATTAAGATATTTAAAATTTAATGACATTATAAAAATATAATTTATTTCAAAAAATAAATAAAAAAATAATTTGACTCGAGTATATATAAAAAGTGTAGAAGAAATAGAATGGCGATACCACAAGAGTTTTTGGGTTTGAATGTTGCCTGGCAGTGATAAAAGGAAACAAAATTTATTTTAGAATTCGATGTTATTAACTAGTGTAATGTTGTTGTAAATATTTCATGTTACAAAAATTGCCTGTCCGTTGTGCAAGTCCAGTTAAATGTATTGTATAATAATGTATTGTTACGAACATTCAATGTCGCTTTCTAGCAATGTTAATCTTATGGTAGGGAAGATAGATTTACAAGGGTAAGTATGGAATGACTGGCAGCAGCCAGGCCTGGACACCTGACCTTGGCGACCATCTTGCGACAAATTTGTCGACGAAATGTGGGGTCTCAAAGGTACTGGAATTTTCTTGATATCTCTATTAGGGGCCGAGATCCATATTTCTCCCGATAATTCCATGTGACGTCACGGCCTGCCGAGGGAGACTTTATAAGGAGCGTGCTTGAATCACGGAGTAGTGAATGTTGATCAACTTGACTGAATGTTGATCGATTTGAGTGAATGTTAATAGACTTGAAAGTGTTCATCGACTGAGTTCGCATTTGGAGTGCGAATCCTTTCTTGGAGTTTTATCTGCTGCGCGAGCTAGTAAGCTGTTAGACGTCGACCGGTATTGAGTGTTGTTCGACTGGAACGACTTTGGAGTTTCGTCTGCAGTGGGAGCTGGAAAGCCGGTGAATTGAGCGCTATTGAAAGTGCTGTACTGTTATTATTAGTGATTTGCTGACTGTTTGTGTTGCTAAATCTGAAAGTGTTGTTACTAGTGAGCAGTTTGCGTTGCTAATCTGTATAAGAGCTATTGTTCCTGTTATCAGCGTTTCGTGTTTTCCTGAATACTCATGAATAAACCTTTATTCTCCATTATCCTGCGTATTGGACAGTTTTCACCATACACCAACAGAACGATTTTTGTAACAGTGTGAAATACAGTATAATATATAAATGAATTTTAACTATAATGGAAACTTTTACAAGAATATGATGAAACAACATGCATTTTGATGTGTTTTAAAATTCGAACTTTTTATTCGTTAAAAATAAAATTCCGCTTTTTTGACGTGTATACTTCTTTTTTTTGTAAGAATTAGTGACCTTTTTATGAAGAAACAAACCAATAAGATAGATTCTACACATGGAAATTAAAGCTGGTATGAAGTTGGGATCGCATTCGCTGCACATTCTCCTAATATTGCCTCAGTAAATACATTTTAAAATAAAAGAAAGAGAATAAATGGTTTTACAATAAATTTCATAAAGCAGTCCGCATATCCATCGCTTTTCTGCGTAACATCATCAGAAGCCTTTGGAAATACTGTACTCTAATTGCTTCAATGCCACGATTTTATGAGTGTATATTTAGAGGAACTCAAACGAAAGTGACGTCATCAGGACGTCACTTTGCCTCCGTCGTTGATGATGTCATCAACGAAGTGACATCATCAAAAGCCTTTGGAAATACTGTACTCTAACTGCTTCAATGCCACGCCAATTGCTTCACAACCAATTTTATGAGTGTACATTTAGAGGAAGTCAAACGAAAGTTTCATGAAAATCGCCACTTCTTGTGAGACACTCTGAGCACATTTCCCTGAAAAACACACATTCCAGAAACACCAAACAGGGTACAAAGGTGTTGATCTGATCCTTTGGCAAGTTAGTAGACAGAAATCGGGTCCCCACAAACACTTTTCAGAACGACCCTCCCCATGAACTACACCCTGGAAAGAAATCGCTCCCTTTCTTCCATCTCCCCCGGGAAGAAAATTTGGCTTTCTGAAAGCAATAGCCAAAGTCCTATAAAAGATAAATAAACTGCCTGCGATGTCCTATCTCCTGAAGCCTGGACCTCAGAGACTAATAGAGCCGGTCACTTATTTTCAGGCTTTTGGGGATCACGTACGCAGAAGGAGAAAGGGGATAGCGGGGCTGTAAATACTTCTGCGCTTGATCCTAGACTTATCAACCCCTGGAGAATTTGTTCCGTCTGTCTTTGAAGTCTACTACTGGCTTCGTCTCAAAAATCTACTGTTCAGTAAAAGAAAAAGTAAGATAAAATTTCTGAGCTTCGTGGATCGTTAAAAAGACAGTCATGCGATATCTTCAGCATCGATGTCTTAGTCTTTTCAAATTGTTTTATTTTTGTGGAATTGCAGAACTCAGACTGGGTGGTCATAAATCATTGGACCCATTTCAAAAATTAATTAAAAAAGCCAATAATATTACAACTACGATATTTTAAAAACGAGAGTGTATTTTAAAAAGTTTTTTTTTCCAGACAGGTTACGCGTCGATATCGTCCATTTCTCAGAGCTATTATATGCGAAACTATTAAACCTAGAAGTAAAATAAAAGCTGCAGAATCAGGAATAATGGAATAGTAGCTCTTTACATAAGACATCAGCCATTAACTTTGAATCATTTTAAATTATGCCACGCTTAATATTTTTAAATTAAAGAGTAGCAATTGATAAATAATTCACATGTTCCTATTTACTCATTATTTGCAAAAAATCAGTTAATTTATATTCCAAATTGTTATATAAAAGTAGTGGTAATTTTTATAATACATTAAAATTAATATTTGGTGTGTGTTTAATCTGTTGGATACTTAATTAAAATGCACTCAAATCCGAGTCACAATTCCGATGGTATAAACATGAAATATTACGTACAAATTATACATTTTATACTTCTATTATTATTATAAATACTTATTTAATAAATTAATATAATATAATATTATAAATATTATTTTCTTACTTCTGTCTTTTATAAGCTTAATATTATTCTTAAGAAAGCCAACTCCATAACGCTAGGTAAAATAATAGAAGTATAAAATACGTAAAAACCCAAAGTACTGTATTTTAACTGTATTGTCCAGGACTCAGCCTTTTAATGCAAGCATATAATTATGCTATTTTGTGCACCGCATTAAAACTATTTAGAAAAACTCAAGATAAAATTCCTATTTTGATAATAAGTAGCTTTAAATTCGACTGTCTTTTTTTCATGGCATTTAATGGTCTTTCCGTCTGTCCATTTGAAGCAAAACTCCGCGAAGACAGTCCCGAGAGCGCATAATTTGGGAGGCAAAGAACTTTGAAGGAAAAATGCTTTTAAGCTGTTACGATTGCGGTAATGGATGTGGTCTCCTCCAAGAGGGAGGAATATTGCAGATGGGAGGGGATTTAATATGCAGTCTGCACGGAAGGCTGTTCTGCAGTTGAGTTTTATTTAAGTGGTTGCTTATATGGAGCACGAGAAATGATTTATTTTGGATCCATTTGGAGTTAAATTTGAGTTATTTTTCATTTCATTTGATGCTGAATTCTTGATAAACACTCTCGTCCATTTAGCTCACATGGAATCTTTGGTATTTGTTTAAGAATTTATAAGTCGCACCACTCTTCTTTTTACACGCATTTATTTAAGGTGTTTGCGAAGTTGGAATTTCTTAAAATTGAAATCTCTCTTGAACTCTTCATTTTAGAATGAATCGTTCTTTATATTTCTAATTTAAAAATTTTCTCAAAAATTAAAAATAATTACAATTAAACTTAATTTAAAAATGAAGAGCATATTTTATTTATTCTATGGACTTATAACAGTTACTAAAAGCTTTATTTTTTATCAAGAGATGCACATGACTGCCCCAGCAGGAGACCAATTAGCTGAAATAACACCCATGACATAGAGAAAGATAGATTGCAAAAAATGTATTGATTCGGCTGAAATTTTCGCACATGTTTTGGGCTCGTCCTTACTCTTTGGACTTTTAGCATCCTTTACTCTACGAGTCCAATCTATAAGATGTAGATGAGGTCTATGTCATAGAGTCGAAAAAACGACTTATTGGAAGAAGAGCTGAAGTTTTTTTTAAAGTTTTCCTCTTTCAAGTTTTCAAGGAACTCTTTTAGTAAAACAGCGATAGGAATATTTGATAGAGTATCCGAAAACAATGACCCTCAACCTTCAAGATATGTTACGGCTGTAAAGTAAGTGGCATGACTTTTGGTATAATGTATCCTGCGTAAAAAAATTTAAATATTGACCCTAGTAATTAAGGGTTAATTGAATTTACAATTAAGGTTATATAGATATTAAATTTGAGCTTCTAAATGTATACGCTCACCAGTCATGTCTCTGAGTCTACAGTCCTGGAGTTAGGAAATAAATACGCAGAAATTCATTTACTTTGTTGTTTTGGAGGATTTGAGAATTTTTTGTGAACTCATGGATTTATTTCACTACCCTTTTAACTATATGTTGCTAGTAAACCGTTAATTAGAAACGGAAGTCAAACTTGTCAGTGCAGTCATTTCTGAATGTATATCAACATGCACTAAAAACCGATTTTTTTTCTATATTTAAATGATTGTTGTGTCAACCTACAGAATGGGCATCTGCTATTTTAAATAAAATATTAGGTGTATAGTATGTGTGTGTGTGTGACTCTAGTCTTTTTTGACCAAAAACGGAACATTTCCTTTGTTGTCAAAATGAAAGAAAGATTTATTCAAAGTGTTCTCTACTAGAAGTTATATATCTCGATCCCTCAGGAGATAAAATTCCACGTTGAAAGAAAGATGGTTATTTCGAAGCAATTTAGTCATCGGATTTCCAAATAAGAGCGGAAGCGCTCTGCACAAAGGGCTCGATGCATGGAGCGAAGAAATGATAATCTGAAGGTGATACGTCCCAGCCAAATGCATCTAGATTTTCCTTGACTGGTTTTGCAGCATGGATCTGAATTTTTTCGCCTTAGAAAACAAACTTATTGTGTTTTTCCTTCTCAACGTCTTCGCTTCAATGCTTTGTTGAAATTTTGTGAGTGTTGCTTTCACCGTTCATAATTGATTTTCTGAGGAGGTTGCAACAGCTCATAGGGACTACGCCTGTTTGGTTCCGCTAGATTTACAACAAACTTACTGCCATGAATGTTGCGTCCCGGTGTTACTGAACCTGGTTCTTCTAAACATTACTCATATCTTGAATTGTTTAAGATTGTCTTATTGATTCCCTTTTCATCTTACCATTAGAATTTGATGGAAAACCTTTTTCATTTGAAGTAGCAATTCACGTATAGATTCGGGTTTCCATTCCATTTTCTTTCAACTTATGTCGGCAATTGCTTGTGGGCATAGTTCGAAATAATGGTTGGGTAAAATATAACCAAATTAAATTATATATGCAAGGGAGTTAACTAATCGTCATTTAACAAGCAACACCAGCTATCTCACTTTTTTAAAATTTCAAAGAGGAAGAAAAAACTGAATTTTTCGCAACTAGTAACGAATGTTTCTGAATTATTTTAACATCTGGTATGAACAGAAGACCACATGCTCCTCACAGATGCGAAAAAATATTCCGAAATATTCGTTAGTGTTTGCAAAAAATTCAGTTTTTACTTCCTCTTTAAAATTTCGAAAAAGTGAGATAGGTGGCGTTGTTTGTTGCGGCGTAATGCTTCTTGATCTTCATTTCAACATTTTTTAGCTGGATTCCATGGCCTTTTTTCTAACTGTATGGAAATCAATATTTCAAAAACTTAAACCACTCATACGCAAGTTGAAATTTGGAGCATTTATTTACTTTTTATACGTACAGTAATCACAAAAAAATTAATTTTACAGCTTAAATAGTTTGTTTCCTGCATAAGTTTCTTTAAAATCATACATGCCTTTAAAAATAATTGCTTTGCTGTGCATTTTCGAACACGGTGTATGAACCAAAGTATTTCTTGAATGGATTTGATCGACAATTACGGTATGTCTGAATTGAGAATGAGAAATAATATTTGATTACAAACTTATTCATCAGATAATTAATTTTTATTTTCCTATTGATATAAAAACTTGATCCTTATTAAAGATAAAAGTCTATTGATTTCATCTAAACATGCTAGTTATTTATTTCTCTGATAAAAATGTACAGAAAATCGCAACAAAATATCGAAAAAGCTGTCACCTAAAATCTGTGGCCATTCGAAACATTGTTACTTTTAACGGTTCTCATCCAACAGATTTACACTGAAAAAGTTAATCGATAATAAGCACCGAAATAACTAATCCATCCGATACGCGTACATTAAGGAACAAAAATATCGTCCTCTGCGTAATGACATTGACAAATATAATAAATTAGTTCCTCTCACTTAAGACCATTCGTTACTCTCGCTGAAGCCATTTTCTTCGCGATCTACCCAAAAAGGCTTTTAAGCTTTTTGTCATTCGGGTCATCCGCATTTGGAGGTTCTTTTCAAAAGTGCGCTTGTCCGAGACGAAAATAAGATGAAAAATCTAACGTCCTAATTAGATTGTGAGGAATAAATGGTGTCCCATTTTGTATTAATAGTTTCCTCTAGGCCGATGCGTCAGTTAAGACCACCGAAATGTTATTTATGGAACACTGCTTAGAATGAATGGAAGCAAATAATTGCCCAGGATTTTGCTGCGTAAATATATTTTTATTTTGGTGAAGGAAAACTCGGACGTGTTTCCCCTCTCTCCTTTCTTTTCTTGTGTTTTCGAAGTGCACTAAAATATTCATTTCTGAAAGTAAAGAATGATTTGTAATAGCGTGCGAATTTTTTACAAAATACATCTTCAGTTGGACAAATGAAAAGTAATAGGCAAAAATTACTTAACATTCTCCTTTCTCTAGTGAAAATATCTGTACCATTCGGATTTCCCCCCTACTTATTGGATGGTCCAAATACTGTACTACTAAATCTATAGGATTTCGCCCCCTCTTAGGATTTGCTTAGGACATTAAAAAATGAAACTTGATTTTCAGTGGGCAAATAGAAAAAAATACACAAAAATTGTGTAATATCTCCCTCATGGGCGGTACAAATAAGCAGAGGAAAATTCCTCATGGTATAAATTATTGGCCGGTCCAAATACTGTACTACTAAATACTTCCCTCCCTTGTGGAGATAATTAGTGGTTTTGCAATTCTAATTCCACTTAGTCTAATACACGCATCTAACAACGCTTGTTGCAACCACCACAAAAATGCAAGGAGGGTTTCGTATGTTAACCACTGACCGGATCAAAGGGGGAGAACCGTCCATCTTTAACCTTTTATTGCCCATAGGCTTTTGTCTTGAAATCGGAAAGTCAGTTCGCAATGTAACATCGAAGTTGTGATGTAGTCCGCCTTTCCAAAGCAAAACTGGGTTTATTGGGAAAGATCTCAAGTGGCCAATCTCATGGAGAGAGGCCCGATTATACTCAGATAGTGGTGTGATCTCACGTGTACTCGAAGGAGAGAGGAACTTCATTTTTATCGCTAAATCAGAAATGTGACTGTGGTGTATATACTTAGAGGAAGAATACTGTATGTTATATGTACAATTAAGAATTGTAGTTTGAAGAGAAATATAGCTGTTAAGTGTGTGAGCGTACAAGGAGTATTATATGAAGTCTATTGGATATATTTTGCCTATTTGCCAGAAGGAAAAAAATATTGGATCTCAGATAAGTGTCAGAAATCATTTATGAGATAAGCACAGATTCCACACTTAATATTTTAGCTTTCAGTATACAATCAATTCTCCTGATAAGCTTGTACAGTCAATTCCATTCTGTTTTTTTTTATCGGATGCTCCATCAGGATGGATATTTTGAAGTAACCAGTAAGGATTATATAGAAAAAGTTGATTAATTATTCCTACCTTTTTACTCAGGCTTAAATGCAGTGATTTTCAATGTATTAGGTGATAATACTCGTAGTAATTTATTAAAATAGTAAATTATTTTAAATCTTGATTATTCTTTTGTATCAAATGGTCACTTAGGGTAAAATCGAAAAAAATTATAATTTATTATGCGAAAGTTTTAAAAATATGTTTCAGAAGCAAAAATACCGAAAAACAATTTCTCATAACCGATAAGACAATTACAAAATATCGTAAACAGATACGTGTAATTATTGCAAGACAAGAGCAGCAATACATATGCTTATACTGTTGGCGCCTTTCAACTGTGAATTGGCAATAAATGGTTGCCAGAATATGTGAGCGCGCCAATGCGCACTACTACGCTCTCGCGTTTGGCTCTAATCTCTTGAAAACATGTATATAATTGTGTGTGTGTGTGATCGTTTAGTCATATTAACGTCCCGTTTTGACGCAACACGAGGGCTATTTTGGGACGGACCTCGAATTTTGAACCGCTGACGGTTCAGATGACGAGAACGACACCCTGAGCTGGCACCCCCTCTACAAACTTCCACGCCACACCAACGGAAGGACGTTTGGCCGCTATGCACGATTTAACGTGCAACAGGCTCCATACACGGCGGATCTTCAGTGGAATCTGGTTTCGAACCTGGAACCCTCCGGCCCCAAAGCCGAGACCTTACCACTAGCCACCGAGGCCTGTGTGTGATCGTGAATTTAAATGTTTTGTTCGTGAACAAGGGTTCTGCTTTAATTTTCTAATTAAACACATTACATTATACGCATTGTACTCAACTGCTCTCCGTCAGTTTTGACGGAAACATATGCATTCAAGTAATTTATGTATTGGCTACTTTCCCTGAAACCAGATCTACCTGTTCATAAGATGCCTATCATTTAACCATATAACCTGGCATTTTAAACGTATTCTCCTCATAAATCGGAATTTTGATGCATTTGGAAACGCTGTGATCAAGTCTGAGTTTATGTTATTCGAAGTGAATGATTCTTACTGAAGGCAGTCAACGGCTGAAGATAGACTTTATAATTAGAGTTATTTTTCATAGAAGTATCAATAATTGTTAAATAAGAAAAGGTTTCAGAATACATCGTCTTCTCCCTGCATTGTTCTTAACTGAAATTGCGAATATTTGAGAACTTACCATTTAAGAAGAAATCGTGCCTTATAAACAGCTCAATGAGTTTTCCCAATTCAACAAAATTTATTTCTGTTTAGAATTTGGCAACTAATATTACTGTCTGTCCACCACGAGATCTGTGGCCGCCAAGATGTCTAGTTTACGGCGGTCGCTATAGCAACTGATTATGCTAGGGACTATCCATCTCGAATAGGAGGAATCCGACGGAAGTCGAAGTTTTATTTTATTCTTGGCGCCAGTATGGGATTGGTTGGATTGGTCTTTATGGCGCAAAAGCCATTTTTGGCCATGCTGCGCCACCAGTTTGGGATGGTAAAAAGAGTAGTTGATCATTTCGTCTTCTCGGTTGCCATACATAGCCCATTTGGCGCTAAATGCGCCAATGTAGCACATTTGAAAAAACTTCTACCTACTAGAAATGGATTCTTCTTACGATAACCTGTTTCTATAGCGATCGCCGTAAACTGGACATTTTGGCGGCCAAAGTTCTCGAGGCGGACAGACAGTACAGATGAGAATTACACGAGACTGAAATTCGAAACACTTTTCCCGAATTTATCTTTGGGGAAAAATTCCGAACAATGACTTTTATGAATAAACTGAAACGGAACAATTTTCGTTTTCTCGAGCTTCGCACTTGGAGTAGTGTAGAGAACACTGGAAGCAATCATGAAACTGTATTGTTGGAAGTTGAGTAGGCTAAACAAGAAAGTTATTGACGCCCTTAAGACAATATTTATACTATTTAATCGCGTAAAAATAGTTAATTCAATTTGCTATTCATTGCAATCTTTCTTGAATTACTCTTTGTATTGAATAAAGAGTTCTATAAAAATTATCCCTGGAAGGTATTTGCAATAAATAGTGCAAAATTGACACCTACAGATGAGCAATCGACTCCACAGTTATTTACCTTGCTTCAATTCTTATTTTACTTTTACTATATGGGCGTATTTATTCAACGAAAATTAAGAGTAAAGCAATTCTTTTAACCCTTTTAGTGCCGAACCCTTTAGTACCTATGCGAAGAAAGCAGGAACAATTTGATGAATTTGCTAGGATTTGGGAAAAAGCTCATTAAAAACAAAATTAGAATGTTTTACAAAATTAAAAAAAGAGCAAATCTTACTAAATAAAGAGAGAATAAATTAATGCCATTTATATTTCAATATTTGTTGAAAATCATACGAATAAGATAAATATAAAACATTATGAAAAACAGAATATTAACTTATAATATTAATCAAACCATTTACAACGTTTTATAAATTTATTGAGATAGAGTTCTCTCGCGATTCGAATACAAGTGGTCATAGATACGTGACGATATATCATCGTTGGCACTTTTTGCAAGTGTTGCGAACGACGACATATCGTTGTTCGGCACAAAAAGGGTTAAATTAAAGATTGGGACATTAATAACTATTCCGAGGTGTCAGTAACTGTCTGGTTTACCCTATTGTTCCACGTGCCACATTTCGTAATGTTTACACCGTATTAACACAAGATATTGTACAATATCTCCACAATGTTGTTCGACATTCTGAATGTCGAATAATATTGTAAAGATATCGTAGCAATATTGTAGAGCATTTTCAGCTAATATGGCACCTATTTAACCCGTCTCTAAATTTTCCGACTGAAACAATTCTTCTGTTTATTTTAAAACTGTGCGAAATTCATGACACCATAGTGAAATCATTTTAAAATTTCGACTCGAGGAAATCATTTTGCTGGAAAAGCTTGAGAATTATAGGCTACAAATTAAGAACAAAAAGTAGCCAAATAAATAGATTGAAACAAAATAAGAACTTTATTTACGTATTTGCCGTACAACAACCCAAATATGGATTACAATATTATTACAGAAATAAAGATAATTTGCTCTTATATTAGAAATGAAAAGACAGTAGTATAATATATAAGCAAAAGCAGAAACTTCTGTTTAAGGATAAGAATTCAAATAATTCAGTTAAGATGAAACGATTCCCCAACACAATCATGCTTCACATTTTAAAAGAATTAAATCAAAATCAAATTTTTTACAAATCATTTTCAACAATACCAGTTTTAAAACATTTATTTTTTTCATGCATAATATATATCAAAAATATATCGAATTCTTATTTGTGAGTATGAATTAAAATTTTACAGCCTTCATAGGAGAATTTTTTTCAAAAACACTAACTCAATATCTTAGCCTTTTACTTAAATGAGATTAGTTTGCAATTATCACATCCATTCATTATTTTCATAAAAATAATATAGCAATATTTTATTCTTAGAAATTTATGCATCTCAATTAAATTTTTGCTAACGTTTTTGTTGCATGAGCGCATCTGAAACACATTGATCACCATGGTGATCAGGCATGGCGATCAAACAGTGTTTTCAAAATTTCAGAGGATTCCCGATTAGCTGACCGGTCAAGCTATCAATCATCCTTTGATGAAAAATTTGAAAGAAATAGAGCTTAATCTTAATGGCTTTAATAAAAATTCGGTTAATATCTCAAAAATACCAATGTTTAAAAAAATTCTGAGACAAATACTTCGGATTCAGAATTTTAAATGTAGGATAAAAGTATTTTAAATTTTAACTTATTAATAAAAGCCGAGTTAAATCCTTTATTTCTAGACTGTATTTAAAAGAACTACGTAAATCACACTTATATCTTTGTAATTTGACCGTTTTTCCCGACAGTATTCACATGAAGAGGAGGAATATAGTTCCGACAGATAGCAGTAGATGGTAGATGACAAAAATTAATTTTTAAAGATTATTAGTAAAATTATTTCATTTGATAAAAAAAGTTTTTCCTGGGGTTATTCTGCATTAAAACGCATCTAATCATGCCAAAATAAAATTGAAAAGTTTCTGTTAAATTAATTCAGTAAATAAAGGGTTAAAACAATTTATAAATGGATGCGATAAATTGGTAATACCCATTAATTTATTTACATATTTAATTAATAAAAGCATTTCAGGAATTATTTTGAGTTAAAATGTAAGATACCAGTTAATTCAGTGTTAATCCAAGATTCCAGAGGCTCATATTTGGAACGCCTTTTTTCAAGTTAAATTTTAATAAGGAACAATTTATTTATAGAATTATTTGCTACTTTTTAATTTGGAAAAAATCGTTTTATATCGAAGAAATTTTCATTAAAAATGGAATGGTTCGAAATTCACTAAAATTTTCCTGCGGAACTTACACATTAAAAACATTTACATAAATTTTATTGAAAATTAAATTTTCGCAGTGCCGGTTTCATGTATATTTCAAAATGGCACAACATAAAAACTAGGTATACTACAGAGTAAAAACAACAACACTTGTTTGGCATTCTGTTACATCTTTCGATACACGAGTTTATGAAAAGTGAAACACAGAAGGAATTTTTAACTACAAATTTGTAAAATAATCAAATTAACAATATTCTACAAAAATGACAGTAATTAATACAAAACATTTAAAATGAAGTCAAGATTTATTTTTCATTTGTAAATATACATACTCTTACTAATTAAACACTAATATTATAAATTGACATGTTTTATGATTGTAAAGATGGAATTTTGTAATTAATTTTGCACTCGCTTCCTGATGTTCTACTGATTGAAATTTTCCACATTTGTGCATTTTCAACGACCATACATTATGTTAATGTTTTCAGAATTTTATATGCAATTCACTAAATTAAATTTTGACCTCGTACCCAGAGTCGTCACCTGATAGTAAGTTTGAGAAACAACATATTGTAAGATTAAAAGTAGAAAATCTTTAAAAATTCTGTTTGGCACACTATCGAAAGTCCTTTTAAAGAGTTTTTAATTAAGTTTATTTAACTTCACTTGTTTGTAATGTTGAAAATTTGGAATCAATTTTCACTCACCTCCTGATGTACTAGGGTTTTGAAATTCTGTACAGTTGCGAGTTTCCGAAGACAAGATAGATTGATTCATTCATAACTTAATTATGCGTCAGTTAATAGATTTATCAAATTTTGATTTCAAACAAGTGGTAGTGAATTTGAGAAACCTGGTAGTGAATTTGAGAAAATGTATGATTTCAGTAGCTATATTAATCTCAGTTTCTATATTACCCTCAGAAATATTTTGCCATCACACAGCGAACAAAGTAGTTTATTCTTGAAGAATCTTGAAACGATTTCTTAGAAATTTTCACAGTATAACCCATTGAGAAGGGTTTAAAACCCATCTAACAAACGAAAACAATCTTGGTTTAAAGTCGGAGATATTCTAAACCATATAGATATTCTAAATCAGTCGATTTGAGATCATTATAAATTCGAATTGTTATGCCTAGGAATAATCTTGCACATAACAAGTTCGAAACAATGAAAATGCTAGAGGCAGTTAAGAAATTATATCCAAGATTTCAACTCTTAGATAAAAGATAGTCGTTCTTTCTCTAAAATCTGTTTCATTGTCTTAAATTGCCAAGCCGTATAAACCCAGATAAGTAGTATTATTTTAATCGATTTTAAAATTAAACATTTATTGCAATGTCATTAAGACAAAAAGTCGCACTATCCTGTAAAAACACATTCACGCAATGTCACAAGCTTTCAAATTTCCATAATATGCAAGATAATTAAAATAAGATGTTCGTAAAATTAGGCATTTGAGAATAAATTCTAGAAATATTCAATATTTTTAAAACAAGGACATCAACATTTTCAAAAGAATTTTTTCTTTCTAAACAGGTTTCCAAAAAATGATTGTAGATAACACTATCATATCACTCCTACAGATGCGTTTTGCGTTATTAACCTTTTGCACTCTTATGTCGAGTCAGGCTCGACATTCTGAATAATGCATCTTTTATTCTTGTTGGATAGCGCTTATTATAAAAACCATACAATAGCAAAAACATTAATTTTTAGGAATTGAAACAAATTAATAGCAATATTTTTCAGCTTCCTAAAGAGCTAAATCAATCCTTACACTCATATAATTATGAAACTTATTTTTCGGAGTGAAAAGGGTTAATTAGTTCGCATCAAAACAATTTATAATATTCAATATTCTTGATATCAGAATGTGTACAACTGTCAGATTCTGAAGTTCTTATATGTTCCTTCTGGTACTTTGTATGGTTCAAGAATTCCAGGAAGTGCTTGATAAATCCTTCAGAATAAATTCCTTCCCACAATATGCGAAAGATCTAGTTCATCGCCACCTCATCGAGTGAGATCTGAAAAAACAAACGATAAAGACAAGATTTGAATTTCTAGAAATCAAGCAAGTCTATTGCGTAGAACACGGTTTCTCAAATCATGGTACAAATGCCACTAAAGAGACATTACATTACTTTCGGTGGTACCATTTTTATATAAATGATTTGCGTGACTATTCAAAATGCCGCCTATTTTAACATTTTGTTTCAATCTTTATTATTCAGATAGATGGGTTTCTGACCAAAGAGAAAATTTTTCATGCTTCTCAATACTTATCTTTGCGAAACTGGATTTCCTGCCGTGCTATTAATTAAAAGTATATAAAATGCCCGGTTGGAACTTTACTTATGCTTGAAATTATGAAGCTAAAGCCCGATATAACGAATTGGTCAAAACAGGCTAATAATGTTCAATTTTAACACATGGAACTCAATGCAATAGAAGTTTTCCTTTAGACTAAGAATGCGTTTTCTCCGCCCTGTCATTTCCTAACAGAAACTTCCTGTTTCACTCTAAAAGACATCCTTCATAAAGTCCCCCATCCCCAACCTTCTGCTTTCTTAAAACCGATTGTCTTTTACTGTTTGATCTGAATGAGGTCTTTATTTTCTTTTTAAACATGTTTTTTTTGAGGTCGTATTTTTTCTGTAGCTAGATTGATGGCAAACTACACAAGTTGACAAGTCGCGATATATGATAAGAATTTTTAGCTATCTTTTAAAATAAGACGCCGTGTTTGGCGCAGCGTAATCAAAAATGGTTTTGGGCCAGTAAACTCCATCAAAACAAATCTGAAAAGAACCGTAATCATGAATTAAGATAATAGATCAGCCAACTTACCAGATTTTTGAGACATCGTTGCCATCTATGGGAAAACGTCACCTCAGCAGCAAGGACGGATCGAAGTTCTGCCCATCTGGTATCCACTTCTACAACCGAGTAATGAAGACAAAAGTAGACGACTTCGATGATCTTCCTCGCTGATTTGTCTTTGTTAAGAATAAAAGTTCATTTGGTTTTGTCAGTCTTGAAATTACATTTGACAAGTTCCAGTAAAATTTCATTATGGTTGCTCCGGTACCCAGTTCTCCTCATTTGAAGAACATGGAAAATCTGATTTTCTGGAATCCCTTATAATCAGAATTGTTTTAGTTTAGCTATAGCGAGTCCCATTTTGTCGCAACAGAAGGACTATTTTGGGACAGAGCTCGTAATTTTGAACCGTGGTAAGATGACGTGGACAACAACCGAGTATGTACCTCCCTGTCGAAATTTCCGCACCAAACCAGCGGGGAAACAGATCAGAATTGGATTCTAAAGTTGTTAAAAGCAATTAAAAATTCTGCATGGCGTTGATCGCGCTGTAAGCAGACAAAAGCAATGATCAAAAGAATTTTGATCCAAACTTAAAACATCTAGATTACGAAATGATAAAGCCGGATTTTCAGACAATTGAAGGAAAAGCAGACCAACTTTTCCTAGAAATGTTCCCAGTCAAGTCTGTTTCACAGTCAAGTTTTACAAAATGAATCCGACGCTAACAAATTTCAAAATTAAATTTTTCATCAAATATTCCGATTTCAACTCGATTAATAAAAATTTGGAAAAAAGTAAGTAAAGAGTCCTTATAACCCAGCATAGTACGATCTTTCAGATTTTATATCTTTTAAATAATCTCTGTCATTCCTTTTTTGCCATTAAACAAAATAACATTTGCTTTTATTCGATATCTAACTTATTGAAATGAGATGAGAATCCTAACTTTGATTAAAGACATCAGTCAGTTCTAAACTTCCTTTCAAAAACTGTTTGTCAGGAGAGTAAGCATTCTGTTAAAACATTGCACCGTGCATCTTGTGTTATTTGCTGTTCTACGATCGGCTAGTCTCTCCAGTAATTCTCCAAGATAAAATTTTGGCTACGAGAAACGACGCCATATAATTCTGAAATCCTCGAAGATAGAATTTAGTTCTATGGAGTACTTGAAGATGACCTTTCTGAGGTATTATGTATGAGTAAAGAAAGATGCTATCTTAATATATTAAATAAATTCAAATATTCTAAGACATCTAAAATGGTATTAACCGGTCACCTGCCAATAATAAATCAGTAATCAAAAGAGAGTAGTCAATTTCTGAGAGAGATTCGTGGAACTCCAGTAAATCCAACAGTAGCCGAAAGCACGTTCAGGATCTTTCGCAAGATTCGTAACCAAATCGCTTCAGCAGATTTCCCCAAAACGAAATTATTCATTTTTTTAAAATGGCATTTTCGAATATACGATTCCAACTCTCATAGTCTTATGAATTAGCAACGAAGACTAAGTTTATAAATGAGATCTCATTCATCCAATAGCTACTCTTTCTTCCAAACAGTTCTAGTAACAGATAGTATGTTTACTTCTAGGATTATTTCTGATACATCTTAATTTCATTTAAAATAGCTACTTTTCAGGGAGTCTTTTCCTCCTTTTGCTGAACTTCATTATTTAATTGATGTTTCAACTTTGTTCCAAATCTGATGCGAGGCAGGTGATCTGACGGTAAGGTTCAAACACGATTCCTAAGAAGGACCAGCAACAGATGGGGATCTGGTGCAGGATAGATCATCTCTTGTTAGTCGGATGTCCTTCTGCTCGTGTGGTTTGGATGATTGGACAGGGGAAGGTCAAATTGTCTGCCGTCTTCGTCATCTGAGCACGATTCCGAAATACAAGGTCCGCACCAAAACATTCATTGTGCTGCTTCTAAAACTTGTCGAAGTAGCCAAGCTAATTTGATACATTTATTCAGTACGTGTCAAACATTGACGAGGAGATTCAAGAAACCACAAGCTGTATATGCATAAAAGAATCTCAACTTCAAGACTGGGGAGTCGATACCATGAAAGTATTGATAAAAAGGGGATTTATGCAATTCAAAGTAATGTTTATAAGCGCGCGCACACACGCACACAAAACATGCCTCTGTTTGGCGAAGATTTCGGACATGGCAACACCACCATATATGCGATATGGATATTATCATGCCATAATACGGTATAGCTTATGCGAAACAAAGATGAAAGAACTAGTTCAACGAGACATTCACAGCTTCAAACTGACAAAATTAAGATTTCTTTTAAACGAGTTTGAGATGTTTAAATATCTCTAAACAAGTTTTATCTATGTTAATTTTTCACTAATTTTCAATCTCGAATAACGAGAAGTAAACTTCAAGTCTGATTTCTACCAGATTGTGTAAAGGACCGAAGTTTAATTTCTAGTAAGGATTTCATAAAATTTTTCAAACGTCACTCCCCAGTAGGATGGGTATATGTATTCTTAAAAACTAACTGCTGTAATATTTCTAAGAGGGGTGATAAGTCATGTAACAGAATGCTAAATTTATCCGATCTGCTGTTTTGCATCGATTTTTATACATCTTGAGCCAAAACATCTTGAGTTTTAAAAACTTTGTGATGCAAGACACGCAAATAATCAATATCTGAACATCACTTTTCTTTTGTGTATCAGATGACAAGCACCATGTGAAATGTAAGCTTTCGGACCAATTTCCTTATAACAGCCATAGAAATTTCACAATAAGCCACGGATTCGCCGATTTTATGTGTATATTCAAGAATTAATGCCTTTTCCAGTTTCAAGATGACAGAATTTTTTTCAACTACTACAAAATTCGATTAAAACAATCTTTATCTCCACTTACCCAGGTAGACCAACATGCTGCTTGATATTGTACTATATTGTTCGATATTGTATAATATTGTACAATATCTTTGCGCTGCTGGGGTATAGACGCCTGAGATCCGACTTGACGAGTATAAATTAACTCGCTACAGGAATATTAAATTCTGTAATATATCACACACCACACACTCTTTATGGATATAATGAATTGCTGCAAATTGTGAAGTTTTGGATGCATGGAACCGAAATAGAAATGGTCAAGGGAGATTTTGGATTTCGCTTGTAGCCGTGAATTCTCAAACGCTATGACAATTGAAGAGAATTCATATGCTGGTCTCTTTCTATAATTTCCGAATTTAAGTTCAAGTTGTCAGAACCTTTGACAATTAATCGAGTTCATCCAATTTATTACGAATTATTTCGAATTTATTGACTCTCTTCCTAGAAATTGGGCTGTTCAACGATAGATTTCGGCGAGTGGGCCTAAGGAATAGTTTCCCCTTGGAATATCGAGATGAATGATAAATTACAGTTTAAGCATATAGTTTATTTTGTGACAAAAACATCAGCTACTAAAGATATATTAAAAGGATTTCTACATTTCAAATGAGTGTTGCACCCCAATGTTGTCTCATCTATGAAATTAATCCTTTAGTATTGGAGCATAAAATTTTGGTTTCATGATTGCATAGTTTTACTTTATGGAACAGGGATACATGCAAGAAACCGAAGATTTCATAACCATAATTTTTACTAACCAGTATCAAAAATAGCAAATGAATCGTTTGCAGATAGACGATTTCAACCAAAAGTTTCAGTTCTCATGTTCAAGATTCTACTAAGAGAGTAAGTTATGTGTATGTAGTTGAAATGATAATTTACACGGTATGGCATATGCCGAATAAAGTAACACGATAAGAAATACAATACTTGTCTTCTACTTCCCAATTTTCACTCCACACTATACCATACATGGAACAGTTTAAATTGCAAAATTTCCCTGCACTCGACACACTACATTTTTTGCATCAAGTCCCAAATTTTTCATTTCACTCTCCTCCGTAATAGCAAATGAATCGTTTGCAGATAGACGATTTCAACCAAAAGTTTCAGTACACTACTCACGACCACAATACATTTTCATCCCACCACACATTGTCCAAGACACATCTCTCACTCCACCATACATTGCCCACGCCCACAAGACATCCTCACGCATTGCCCAT
>BGPR01011671.1:0-15156 GCA_013235015.1 Araneus ventricosus | reverse complement strand
CACCATACATTGCCCACGCCCACAAGACATCCTCACGCATTGCCCATGACCATAATAAATGTTCATTCCACCACACACTGCCCAAGATCACGACACATTTATTCCACACACTGTCCAGAACACATTTTCATTTTTCACTCCACCATACATTGTCCACCTATGACACATTTCTCACTCCCCTATACAATGCCCACGCCACAGTACATCTCACACTCATGACACATTTCTCATTCCACCGAACATTTTCCATGCCGACAACATCCTCACGCATTTTCCACGTCCCATTCCTCTATATTCCTCTATCACACATTGCCTATACCCACAACACATTCCTCACTCTATACTCCATAACACATTGCCTCACTCTATCTCACACTGCCCACGAACTATTCTCGTAGCACCACACATTTTCATTCCACCTCACATTGCTCACTCCAACGACACTTTTCACTCTCCACTTGACCAGATATTATCCACGATACATTTATCACACCACACTCCACCACAAAAATTTCATCCTCAATTCTAACACAACACATCTACCGCTACCCATTTTTCTTTCCACAACTAAATCACGCTTTTCCCACCCCCACTACGACACAATTTTCAATCTTCACCTCCCCCAAATTTTCAATACTGCTGCAATTCGGTCACAAGATTTTCCCTAAACACATTCAAAAACAATTTTTATTACACATACTGATATGGCTACACAACTTAAACAATTTCCCCTATTTTATCGAATTTCATTATGCACATTATATTTGAAAACTTTATGAAGACCTACTCTGTATCACCCAACTTACATACGACCGAATTTTCCCTCGGATTGCAATACCATAGTTTTCCCGGCACCGTATGTTAAAATGTTTCATTTCATATGCTTGACAGGGCAATTTTCAAACCGCCCATCCTGAATCATGCTATTTGTTTCCGGTATATCCCACATACCGTAGAGTTTTGGAAGATTCCTCGTCTCCGATCCGCTGATCCAATAAACACACAACATAGTAACGACACGCAACTTTACGGTCGGAACATTAAATGGTTCTAAATTTTTAATTGAAGTGATATTTAATAGCAAGCAATTGATATGTTTCTTAAAACTTGTCGGAATGTTTGATACAAAATGCAGAAAAGCACGGTCTGAAGGAACGCTTACGTTTGTTTAGAACAGCTTAATGTTAGAAAAAATTTAAAGGAGATTCGAACTTGGGATCCGAAACATTGTAGAATGATAACACGCAGGAATTAAATCTCAAAATACAAGCATAGGATGTAAAGCCCAAATAATCTGTGTAAATCTAAGCTATTGTTGCAAGATTCGAAACTCTGTATTCACATGATATTCAAAATAAGATATTAAGAAAGTATTATTAGCAGAAACTGTGGTGTCGATTATTTTAATTCTTTTTTTTCGGCAAATTAATTCCTTTATTTTTTTTGTCCTTCCTGTAACTTTACACAACCCCCTTTATAGATTACGACCTTTTTATTTCCACTTTTACTTTGTACACTTTCCCCTTTCTGGAGTAACGCACGTGCAAGTTTTGAATTGCCCGTAATTGCTTATTTCACGCTTTTGAACCCCCGTTGTGTTTGAAATTGAAAATTGTTTCTTGAGTCTTCCGCTCTTTTGTAGAAAAGGATCCGAATCTCCCTTTTCACTACTTAGGTCAATTCCACTTCCTGCCATTTATGACTCCTTGACAATAAGCTTGTAACGGACCACCCAAAGTTTACTGTCCTGACGCGACAAATTGTCTGTTTTTACACAAAGACCCTTTTTCGTACCCTGTCCAGTTTGATTAATTATCCTTTGGGTGTTAGGGCAATACCGATCCTTTTTCTGAGAAACCTCGACTTCCAATCAGGATAGAGTCCTTGCCTCCCAATTGGCTAGCTACAGGTCTCTGGGTGGACACAAGGGGTTGCTGGACGGTTTGGCAAGTTTCTGAGGAAATTTTGGCGTCTTGGCACAATAAATTTAATTTTGTTTCTATGCCATGCAATGGAAAAAGCTTGACCTTTGGCTCTGGAAGTGAGCGATGAAGGAAAAGCTTGGCACGGCATCTTATTTTGGTATAAGAGGGAGAGTGCTTGACGGAGGGATTAACACGATTTTAAAACAAGATTTTGGAAGAAGATGAGGTCTTAAGAGATTTCTTTTTGGAGCCGAAAAAAAGTTGGGTTCTGGAAATCAACTCGGCGTAAAAGTGTGAACGCTGATGATTGACGAGCATGAGGACAGCCATTTAGCGGTATGGAAACAGAGGGAGCAAAGCAGAGTCCCTAAATTATACTCTTAGAATTTCTCGAGAAAGTCTTCTGCAGTTCTAACTGTTTGCCACATTGGAGCAACTGTTTAGAAGGAGGAGATCCAGTATGTCCGGCCATGGCTGGCCCTTTTACCTCAGTGTGCTGGACTGGCTGCCTCTTCTAGAAAAATTGACCCGTTAACCATCCTTGCCTGAATTGGTGGGTCAAGTGCAAGTAACCTGGAGCCCAGCTACTGAAGTGTCTGCTGACTTCTCCATGCAAGCCTGTTGAACCACCTGCAGATGGGTGCGGACTGCCACAAGGTCTAGTGCCATGAATACCAGCTAGGAGAGAGTGAAACTTCCACAACAAGGATTCATGAGATATATCAGAATTGATCCGAGACTCGCCCTGCCTGCCAGCTCCTTTTGTATTTCTGTCCCGGACCCCCAGCCCAACCTTCTACAAATGATGTCCTCAGATAAGTCTGTTTTTGTTTTGATATTGAGAAATTTAATTTATAGGTTTTAAATTGGTAGGCTCAGAGCCACAGAAATTTAACTTTCGGATTTGTAAATTTTATGTGATGTGCAGACGGCTCACTCAAGTAATGAATGTAGGAAGATTTAATTTTTGTTTACTTGTATGCTATGTCCTGATATACAGGAAGTTGCTTTTGTGAGTCAACACTTATATGTATGTAATACTGATGTGAATTTGGTATGCATTTTTAATTTGTGTGTTTAATTTAGTTTACTACCTTTTCAAGCATTTGCATTCTAACTACATTTAAACTACCAGCATTAACTTTAAGTAGGGATTTTCAGGACTTTTATTATTTTGGTCGGATAGAAGACTTAGTACTGATATGAACTCTAATTAACCTGTCTTTGACTTTTTATCCAACTGACATGTAAGTGTTTTGAATCCAGAGCTACATTATACGTGCTCAGTTCGTGTTATCTAAATCCCCTCCAAATTGCCTGCATATTTATATAATTCTGAAATAAACGGAAATTAAATTTTATCACAGTTTCTGTCATTTGTTCATGTCTGTATTTATTTCTACACTATATCCTAACAGATTATCCAGGTCTGGTGCTACCTTTGAAATTATGTCTGTGTAATTTTCTTCCTGGGGTTATTGCTCAAACATTTTTGAACACAACGCGGATTGCTTAATTTACTTGAATGTACGTTATATAAGATCTTTTATTTGGATCCTGAATGCATAAACTCTTTTCTGAAATCTAAATTAAATGTAATTAAGCTAATTAAAGATAAATTCACACGACAAAACGCTAAATTTATATTTCGGTATAGTTCTTACCTCTTCCATCAGTGATGTTTAAAAAAGCGAAAAATATTTGAAATTTTCTGTGGCAATATCCGATATAAAACACCTGCTAAAATAAATTTGGTCTTAACAATTGCTGCATGAATAACTAGTGCTTCTTTCATTAATTCATTCCAATTAAGAGTAATGTTGCAAAATTAATTTAATTACACTCATCAATACTCTGTTAGATTACGGACCGTGGACGGTGATGACTATTAGGAATCCGGCTCCGTACTCGAGCTATTTCAGCGACTGTCATTCAAGGTCCCTGGATGTCTAGATAGGGACAGGGGTAACTCAGTTTGTGGTTTATGGTTACCGCATTGTTATAAGTGGAAAAATATACTGGCTGCTATCGTAATAAAGTTACGAATATCTGACTTCCTTCAAGTAAAGTAACAAGTTTTCATGCTTACAAACGTTTGCAAAGACTCGGAGTTAATTTGAACAAAATTTTACAAACCAAAGCGATGATGAGGGTTTGTGATATTTGAGTTGCATGTTGTTGCTTAACCAGAATGCTAAAAGATAGACTTAATTATCCCATCATGCTCTTTTCACAAAGACCTTCATACAAGGCAGTCGCTCAGGAAGCATAGGAGATAAAGAACATGATCATAAGATGGCATCCTCGGATTCGATAAATTTCAAAGAGTGAAATGTATAATAAATGAGAAAAATTCCAATTAATAGCGCAAAATCTCCTACTCTATTTACAATGAATGCTTTGACATGTAAACGATATATATAATGCAGGTACGCATTTATTTGCTTTAATTAATGATGTGCTCGATTTTCCTAACAATAGAGAAAGTGAAGTTTAATCTGAATAAGATAATAGATTCGTTCTTAAATATGCTATCACCTAAACTAAAAGGTTCTATTCTGGTACCCCTGGTTGGGTTGGGTTCCGCTCTTTAACAACGGAACCCAACCCAACCGGGGGTACCAGAGTAGACCCCTAAAAGAAACAGGAGAATCTGTTAGGTATATATAAAAGAACTAAGAGTCTTTCGATTATTTCATCTGATACTAACAGTTTCATCACGCTCTTTAAAAAAATTGTAGAAGGTAGTCGCTATGAAGGCACAGGAATTAAAGAATATGATAATAAGATAAAATAATCAGATTCGGATCCAGAAGAGACTTATGTGAAAGTATAGAAAGATCGATTATTTCATCTAGTTCTAACAATTCCACAGAAATAATATATGGGATAATACGGCTGTGTTGATTAAGTCGTTGACATTGTTGACAATTGGCATTGTTTTACTCCATCTTCCCGCCAATTGTCTGGGTGGTGGCGGTCACTATAGCAACTGGTTATGTTAGATAGATCCATTTCGAACAAGAGGAATACGACTGATGTCTAGATTTTATTTTATTCTTGGCGCCAGTTTCGGCGGGAAAAACTAACCCTATAACTATTAACTATATAGAAAATTTGCCATAAAATGCGCCAATGTAACAAACTTGAATTAACTTCTACCTACTTGAAATGGATTTCCCGTACGGTAACTTCTTTCTATAGCGACCGCCGCCATCCAGACAATTCGGCGGGAAGGGATTTCGTCGCAAACAGGCAGTAATATACAGGACGACTCAGATTCATCTCTTTGTTTTTATAGGACTATATTATACAGACTTAATGGCGGAGGAAATTTTTAGTTCCTTAAAAATAGTTTGAATCTCCGCAATTTAATTAAAGTTCTTCTATCTCTTTCTTCGATTCTAAGACTCAAAACACTGAGAAGTTATCAGCGATTGAAAAATAAAAATAGAAAAGGAAATTTGTATCCAAATGTTCGAAACAGAAAATAAAATTCAAGCTCAAGTTTGAATGAAATTAAAGATATTTCAACTTAAATTTTCCATAATCATTCTGGCAGTTATCATATTACCAAGTATTTTAAAAACTAATAACAGAGTTCTTTGAAATATTTACTTTCTAATGCCTGGGGATTATCTTAGCTAAAGTTTTGGTTTTCAAGAAATTCATGTAAGTAAGGAAATCTCGATTAAAAATTCGAATACAACTCTCATCGGAAATTTCAAAGTAATTTAACCGGTTACACTCCAAATGATAATAAGATGCATAATTATACACGTGTGATTTAAGGATTGAGTTGGCGCTTTAGGAAGCCGAAAATTATTGTGATTAGTTTGTTTCCAATTCCTAAAAATTAATCCGTGTTTTTGCTGTTATACGGTCTTTATAATAAGCGTTATCCAACAAGAATGTGTAAAAGATGTTTCATTCAGAATGTCGAGTCTGACTCAACATAAGAATGCAAAGGGTTAAATTATTTGACATGAATTCATGCTTGACCAAGCAGAAATTTCTTCGAAAAACTAAGCTGTTTACATCTGAATAAGATAAGTTTATCTTGAAGGTTAGGTAGGTAGACATATATTTTGTATGCTGAAATGAATCGTGATTATATCCCTGTAAATATTTTGCAGTGCACTGTTCTATCTCCGCAGTGACAATTCCATTTCTCAGTGTACTGTTCTATATCACAAATATTACCTAATGAACAACAAAAGGTAATTGTGGGTTATAACTTAAGTTTCTCGTAATACAAATTTAATAAATCCAATTTTTAAACATAGTTTTATTAATACACTAAAAAGTAAAAGATGCTTTTAATTGAATTATATTCTATTTATTTTAGCCTTTACATCATTAGCAAGCCTTCATATGTTTCAAAAATAAACAATTACATATTAAATTTTAATAAAATGCATAGATAATCTTAGAAGCGGCAGAATCGTGTGCTTTGGCTTAGTTTAGTTAAGTTACACGCACATCCTTTTTTGAAACTACAGGAGTGCTAGTTTGATGTGGGCTTCGTAACTACGAAACGTGGTGAGATGATGAGGACGACACCCGGATTATATTAACGTCCTACTCAGAAGCAACACGAGGACTACTGTCCTACCGCCACGAGAAAAACCCTAGACACCAGACATACCGGTGGTGGTCGTTATGGAAACGGAATATTCCACTGCACTTTGGGGGTGAAGAAAAAGGCTTTGTTTCATTTGGCGCAGATAGAACCGGATGAAGGCTCATTTCGCTGTGTACTTAGGTCGAAAACGAGTTTTACACCTAACGAAGTGCGCTTAGTTTGCCAAATGTTGCGGGTGATTTATACCCGTTTCTCTCCCTTCTTCGACTCGTCTACTTGAGGCAACCCTGTTCAGGGTTGTTCTCGTGGCGATAGGACAGTAATATAGGACAGACCTTGAAATTTCAACGAGGGTGGAGGAGACGAACTTTGAGAAGGTGATTGTGACGACGAAGTTGTGATCCATCACACTTTCTCCAAACTTCCGCATCAAACCAGTTTGAGAACATTTGGCCCTCGACAGATTTGAAGTCCACCACACCTGTTTACACTGAAGTTCTTCGGTAGAATCGGATTTTGAACATGGAACCCTTCGGCCAAGAAACCAGACCTTTGTGCCTTGACTACGACTTAAAAAAGTATAAACCCGGCCCTGAACATCGATGTATGAAAAGAAATTTTGACAAGAGTGTAGGAAAGGTGAAATGAAATAAAAATCCTCAACTTCTATCAGTCTATTCTTGCAGAAATATATAGAATTATATTTCTAATCATGTAACTTGTTTTTCAAGTACAGTTTCACGTTACTTGAAAAACAAGTGCTTGAAAAGCAATTTCTGAGAACATTGATTGAATTTCATTCGCGTAGTCTATTTAATCATTTATTTTTTGGTTTCAGGGCCGAAAATATAATTTTCTGTCTACATCCGATTATTCGGCTCTGAAATCCGACACAGCACCCTAAAATGTATTTCAAGTTACTGCTATCGCTTTACTTTGCAATTCCAGTGCTCCAGACAGTGCACTTGCCTCAGATTTTTTTTAAGTTTATAAAAACTTAAAATAAAGGAGGAAAACTAATTATATTGCTACAAAAAGACTTTAAATTATTTTTACTTTATACTTGTACGAATGAAATTTAACACTTTAATATATATTCGAATGAAATGTCAGTTTCTTTAAATTCTTATTTTATTTTACTTTTTTGAAAAATAAGTTAAAATTTTAATTAATGGAGATTATTTTATGCTCCTCCTTCTAATCGCATGCATCGAAAGCTTTTAGATATTAAACATTCAAAGTTTAACGTCGAAATAAAACTTGGGGTGATTTAACCCTCTGAGTGTCCAATTATTTTGTCCTTTTAGCTTTCAGAGTAAAAAACTTAGCTTTAAAAGTGAATGAACCTATCTTTTTTGTTTTTAATTATATCTCTGAAATAATAAGAATACTTTATCTATGGTTGCTTAAGAAAATATACATGTAATAATCTAACTTAATTTTACTTTAAATTCTAATATCATATATTTAAAATCTTAGTACAATACTAATGTATGCCAAAATAACTTTTCTTAAACTCCAGTTTCGTTTCATTTCCCGCGCTGGAGGTATATTAAATCTCACGTTTTGGCATATTTATTACTAAAAGAATATTTTAATCGCTTTCACGCGCCCACATAAGACGCCAGACTTTTCCCTAAAACACTTCGGTAATTTACGAAAAATAGCTAATATTCCCTTCACTTTGATCACGTGTCAATATGTTAATCCCCTATCTGAGAGAATACAGGGATTTTCTGCCCTCTTTTTGACTTCAAACTTTCATACGAGATGAACTTATATTCCACCAATCTCCCATAATAAATGAAAAATAGCTCTTTATTCGGCTTTTTTATTACTTTAATGACCACAACAAAGAAAACTTTTTATACTTATAAATACGAACTATCCGCTTTTGAACTGAGCCTGAAAAACGAAAAGAAAAAAACGTTTTCGCCGCTAGAAGGGAAAATTATTTCTTGCCAACTTCGGAGGAGAAAGAAAGCCCTTGAAATCTCACAGTGTCATCTCCAATCAAAACGAACTTACATGATTTTACATGTTTAAAGACCGTTGTCCATGCTGGACATTTTAAGTAATTGAAGGCAAGCTGAAGGGCGACTTGAGTAAAGTCTTGACTTCGTTCATAATTGTTAACTGCTGGTTGAGAAGTGAAAAAAATTTGCGTATCTCGAGTTATTACCGATCATATTACTACTTGTCATGCGTTAACAAGTGAAAATGTATTATTTATTTTATTTTTATCATTAATTTTAATGTAAAATACACTTGCATCTGGTAACAGGAAAAATAACTTTCAGTTTTGGTAGAATACGAAATTTTGAAAAGGAAATGTTTTGTAAGAAAAAAATCCCCGTTGGCAAGCCGGAAAGCAAGGACAGATTCCTTTAGTCCGAAGATATAAATTAACGAACATTTTGCCCTCTATTTTCATAAGGATAAGAGCAGCAAGAATGAGAGAGGTTGAAAGAAACTGCAAATGATGAGAGCTTTCCAACAAGGGGTAATATGGATAGGTTGAAATGTACTTTTTGGTGGGAGGGGGAAATCACTTTTCAGCTCATAACTTCTAAGGAAATGCAGGTATCAATAAAAGTTGACACACAAAAATCGTTTGTTATCACAAGGAGATAATTCGCCCAAATTTGAATTTTCTTTCTATATTCAACTGTAAAGGAAGTATGGGGAAATGAAAATTCCAACCTCCCATTAGTTCCACTCCCTTTCAGCTGGATAACCCATGTACGAACTCGGCTACTATTATTACGACATATCCCACGCCGGTTAAAATGAAATCAAAATTAATCAAGTTATCGTTTTCACAAGATAACATGGGCAAAAGCATTATATATATATAAGATATATTCGTTATTGTAGTCGTTAAATAAAAAACAGGCCGAGTTGAATTCTAAATTTCATTTTTATTATCGGAGAGAGTGACGGCATGTACGTACATCTTCGTTTAAGTTTTAAGCCAAAAGTGAACAGAAGATCCCTACTTTTTCTCAGATAGGGATTTAACAGATAAACATGTGATCAAAGTGAAGGGAATAATAGCTATTTTTAGTATATTACGTAAGTGTTTTAGGGGAAAATGCATGGCGGCAATAAGTCGCTGATTTCGCGAATTGTGTGCGCGTGGAAACGATTAAAATATTCTTTTAGTAATAAATATGCCGAAACGAGAGATTTAATGTACCTCCAGCGCGGGAAATAGAACGAAACTGGAGTTTGAGAAAAGTGATTTTGGAATACATTAATACTATATATACACTATATGCCCAAAAGTATCCGGACACTTGCAGATTTTCACATTTTTTAGAATTTCTCCAGAATGGTTTATCTGACTGCCTTTAAACTTCGGACATGTAAATAATAGACAATAACTCACATTTTACATTGAATATTCGGTCCTGAGGGCAATTAGGGGACCTTCTAAAAACTGATGAAGACAAAAACGTTTTTTGCCCATCCCTCTTCACAGAATACTCATAACAAGATGAAACTTTCAGAAATGGTAATGTATAATGTACATAATATTTATAGGAATTTTTGTAAGCACAGCACAGATATTTCTGAAGATATAAAGGTTTTCTTAAAAAATCTCAACTTTTCCCACCTGTTTTTTGCTTATAACATGCAGGGTTTTCTGTTATATTATACGAAACTTACAGAAAAGATGACAATGTGTTAAAAAAGCATTTTGTAAAAATTTGGAAAAGAATGTTTAAATATTACAGGAATTATGAGCATTCTTAGTAAATAATGTTTTACTGCGCATGCGCGAAACATAGTGTAATTTTTCTTTCACAACTTTAAAGCCAGATATATAGGGCAACTTATATAAAAAAATTCAGTTCAATATCATTAGTATTCTAAAAGATATCGGCATTATAACGAGCAGAATTTTAGCTCCTGTCGAAGAGAAGCTAAAAGATTAGGGGTTGTACACAAATTGATATTTTTCAGACTTGCATCTTTAAATAGTCATATTGAATTGTATAGTGGTTAGAATTTGCTGAATACCCATGAACAAATCTAATATTCGTAACTAATAAAAAAATATCAATGTAGAATTATTAAGATATTTTAAGAAAAGAAATTAATTAGGTAAACAATCGATTCGCCATAAAAGAAATATATTTAAAAATATCGTTTGGCCGTAAAATTGTAATATGCAACTTGTTAATAATAACGTAAATAATATAATTAAAGTAATAAAATTTTTGTTATTTATAGTGCGTAATTAGCTGGAATTTAAGTTATGCACGTAATTGATAAGTCTTCATGGGTATTCAGCAAATTCTAACCGCTATACAATTCAATATAATTATTTAAAGATATGTTTTAAAAATATCAATTTGTGTACAACCCCTCATCTTTTAGCTTCTCTTCGACAGGAGCTAAAATTCTGCTCGTTATAATGCCGATATCTTTTAGAATACTAATGATATTGAACTGAATTTTTTTATATAAGTTGCCCTATATATCTGGCTTTAAAGTTGTGAAAGAAAAATTACACTATGTTTCGCGCATGCGCAGTAAAATATTATTTACTAAAAATGTTCATAATTCCTGTAATATTTACAAATTCTTTTCTTAATTTTTACAAAATGTTTTCCTAACATATTGTCACCTTTTCCGTAAGTTTCGTATAATATAACAGAAAACTCTGCATGTTATAAGCAAAAAACAGGTGAGAAAATTTGAGATTTTTTTAGAAAACTTTTATATCTTCCCAAATATTTGTGCCGAGTTTACGAAAATTCCTGTAAATATTATGCACATTATACATTACCATTTCTAAAAGTTTCATCTTGTTATCAGTATTCTATGAAGCGGGGTGGGCCAAAACCGTTTTTGTTTTCATCAGTTTGTAGACGGTCCCCTAATTTCCCTCAGGACCGAATCTTCAAAGTAAAATGTGAGTTATTGTCTATTCTTTACATGTCCGAAGTTTCAAGGCAGTCAGTTAAACTATTCCGGAGAAATTCTAAAAAATGTGAAAATCTGCAAGTGTCCGGATACTTTTGGGCATATAGTGTATATATATATTTTAATTTTTTAACTTTCCTAAATAATCTTAACGATACCTCGTTTTAAATACTTCTAGTTTCAACATAATTAACGCATTACAACTTTCTTTTCAAATCACGAGTTTCAAGGGGAATTCCCTATTCTGGGTACTTAAGCGTTCTGCGCATTCATTTCGGCCCTTTTTCACGCCGGCATGTAAGCTTTCAACAACAACGCTCCGCTTGGGCGTAAATTTCTGAATTCTGGTCATGGAGCTGCAAACAAATTAAATACTTTTAGCTATGAAGAAATAACGCCTGATGCCTCAATAAAAGAAGATTTAATCAAATATCGTCTCTTCCATGATGACACTGGACTGCCTTTCACCTTAATAAAGCCTGATCTTTCATATATATATATATATATATATATATATATATACAGAGAGAGAGCGAGATCTTTGTTAAAAGAACAGCATTTAATTTTCAAATTAATAAATTTCGTTTTTGGGATAGCAATCTTAGCGTTTCAGTCTTTAAGAATTTAGTAAAAAATTATATAATTAGAAATAATAATTTTGTAACAGACAATGATAATAGAATTAAGAACATAAATTTTTTTTTCCAATTCTGCATTGGTATATGGAATACCAAAATAAATTAAGTGTTTATATAGATAAGAAATATTTAGATCTCTTGGAATAAAACCTTCATTTTGGTATTTAATAGAATTTTTATAAATATTATATTACTTATATTGTGTAAGTTCTTTCAAATTGGTTATTGATTTATATTAGTTTTTGAATTACTATATAGATGGCGCCAGGATTTATAAATTGAAAAACTCTTTAGAACAAGATTAGATTATAATGTTCAAATGCATTATTTTATAAAATTTAAGATTATTAATAGTATTACATATTTTAACAGGTTTTCAGATTTTTAATATAGGTATCATACTAATTCTTTAATATTAAAGTAAATTAAATTATTTGGTTAATTTATATTGAATCATAGTTAGAAATCTAGTTTTGGCAATCTGTGAAGTCAAGATAAGTGGCGGTTTAGGTTAAAATGTAGATTACAAGTAAAGGATGGGTAAAAAAACACTGATTGTATAATTCTTAGTGAATAAGTGTGGATATTTTATTGAATGATGTATTTATTGTTTTTAGTGCAATATATTGTTGTATTTCATAGATTTAATTTTAGTAATTTCCATATAATGATGATATCTTGTTAGTGTTAGTGTATGATGTTTCATTACAAATTCTTTCATTTTAGGGTAAATTACCCTGTCTGCTTTTTCAACAACTTTACTAACAGAATGGTTTGTACAGCAAAATTGATTTAACCTGGCTAATGCTCTTCCAAAGCAGAGCTATTAATTTTATTGGTGAAAATTCTATATACATAGATTGCCTTTTTCCAATAATTTTGATAGCAACAGAGTTCTTTTACATGTTAACATCTAAATGTTTAAACTCACCAATGTCACTTTGCTCTTAGTATCTATAGTATTTTCAATTTTTTAGATTTTATTTTAGATTTAATTATTTTGTTTAATTAATGAATTTTAGTTTATGAATTGCATTTTGATGTGTCTTGTTAACTTTGTTTTTGTTTGTTCATATATAACAAGTTATATTTTGGTTTATATATATATATATATATATATATATATATATATATAAACTTTTGAACGAAGGGTGGTCTTGGGTTCTAGGGGTGCAGATCGGTGAAGATCTGCAGAAATTTTCTGGAAGTCGTATTCTGAGAACCATTGTAATAGGTAGACTTCCTATAAGGAATCTACCTAATTAAATATTCGTGCTATGTTTTTAAAACGAATCTGAATTTTTTTCTTTCTTATACGGCGGAGTCACTTACTTTACACCGTACATCCTAGAATGCTTTTAGAATTTATTTGTAATGTGTTTATTCATTGATTTTGTTATAATACATTATTGATTATATTAAATAAACCGTGGGAACATTCTTCGCCTGTTGCCTCTATGAAAAAAGATTCTGCGTAATTCAATCTGTAATAATTACACTGAAATTGCGAAAATTTCATTTAACCTATAATAGCCCGATCTTTTAAAAATTTATTTCAAAATATTTTTTGACCGTCATTTTTTGAATGGGAAAAATGGTGAAAACATGGGAAAAATACTTTAAAAAATACTATTTTGTATTAAGTATGGTTTTCGGCAAAAAACAGTTTGTTACTAACTGACAACACTCGGCTTTATTTCAGAAAAAAAAATCCTTGATAAAGTTCTATAAAGTCAAACACAGATGAGTTTTAAGAACAAATAATACGGATAACGAATTTAACTTCAGCATTGTAGAATAAAATATGTTATTCTGAGCGTACAATCAAAGCTGAAAAGGTGAGGCCTCAAGTAAAAATATCAATTTATTTTTTATCAATCTGCCATCTATATGTTGTAAATTGATTTAGTAAATATTTCAATATGTATCCTACTGGCAACAACAGGCATTAGAGCTTCAGTCTTATTCTCAAGATTTTAGAAGACAAATTTGGATATGTTGTTTAAAGGCAACTTAGACATTTAAGGGTAAAAAAAAATCATAAACAGAGAATCTAGCCAATGGAATTACTAACTTTTATTGAAATAAAATATGACAAAATGGATGAATTACTGTCAGCGATGCAAAATAAAAATAAAAAATATTTAAAAAAAATCCGAGAAGGAAATGCAGGGAAAAAAGTATCGAAAAGCAATATACGGCAAAAGAGCACGGCCCAAAAAGCAATGCAATAAATCAAAAAGCTTTTCCCCCTAAAGCTGATGTAAAGCATAAAAACTGTGGCATTTAGGCCTAAACTCGGGTTTCTAGCCACCATAAAAACAGAAAGGAAATAATGAGTCGGCGCCATGCTGGAATATTTCTGTTCTTTGCTAGACTTGCGTGGAATTTTGAAACAATTCAAGCGTTCTTGAAAAGCCCTGAAAATGCGATTTTAGATGTTACCATGCAAGATTGGGAACTACTGAATATTAAAGACGATCTGAAGTAATTCGTGAATCTTTTGAATATTTTAAAAATTCTTGACTTGAATAGAGGTAATCAGTGATGCTTAATATTTAATTCTGTTCATGAAAATCAGATTTTCATGAAATTTTATGAAAATCTGATTTATTGTTATCTTCTACACTTTTTCTAGTATCTTAATCGAACTGATTACAGTCAATAGTTGCAATCACATGCCAAACTTAACTACTCGTACTATTGATCGAGCGAAGCGACGTCCTGTTATAAGTCCAACCCTTCGGCATTTCGTCTGTTTGTCTGTAAATTTGTTTGTACTCAGTCTCTGATTAGCCCGACTGTTCCTTGAAGTCATTGAAAACGACTTACGAATAAGAATTTTTATTTTTCGAGCGCGTTTCAAGATGGTGGCCATTTAAATGGTTCCGCTCCATGTAATGTTCAGCTTTTTTCAATGATTCTACCTAAACAGAACTCCATGCACATGCCCCAAAAAATATTCATAACAATAAATAAAATTTAATATAGTATTTGTTATTATAAAAACAGACATTTAATTGTAATTTTCTTAATACTGATGAAAGCAGACATTTAATTGTAGTTTTCTTAA
>BGPR01011670.1:0-47679 GCA_013235015.1 Araneus ventricosus | reverse complement strand
ACTTAGTGCAGTATGCCGTACTAAGAAGCCAGAGTTCTTTCAAAACAACAAGTGAAAAACAAGCTGGACATATCACCTCTTCCTCTGGAGGTCGAAATCCACTGCCAGATGTTTACAAAAAGCAACAGGAAGATGTGTCAAGCGTTCTACCAACCATTGCCAACAGTAGCCAAACAGCACAGAATTGTAGAAAACTTATTTCTAATTCCTATTGATACTATAAGTTAAGATAAGTTATATTAACATCCCATTTTGAAGCCACTCAAGGGTTGCTTTGGGATGGAATTCACAATTTTGAATGGCAATCAGATGGCAAGGATGATACCCGAGCTGGCACCTCCTTCTACAAACTTCCACACCACACCAGCAGAGGGACATTTAACCCATGTCACATTCAACATGAACCAAGTCCACGAACACAGTAAACTGACCCACAATAAGCTAAACACACAAACCAATCTTCAGTAGAATCAGGTTTCGAACCTGGAGCCCTCTGGCTCAGAAGCTGAGACCTTAACACTAGACCATCGCTCCTATAAGAAGTGTTGGAATTCTAAATTATTACGGGGCAACTTATGGAATATAATATAATCAAAAAGATTCAATATTCACAAAATTCATAATGGGCTCAATTTATATTAACAGAGGCAATTTGCAACATTTGAAGCAGAGATGAATTAAATTTGACCTCATCAGTTGACTTGGATTTTATTCTACTGGATTTTCATCCAGCTTAGAATTGGAACAATTCAATTTCATTTACAAAATGAAGAACATTTTAAAATATGAGGATCAACAGTTATAACATAAAAATAACAGCTATATGAATGCAGAGCAATTGGGAGTTTCTTGTACAAAAAACTCGCTGGATAGTTTTAGGAAGAAAATTGCAACAATTGAGAAAAAGGAGCAATGTTCAATTTGAAATAGATAAATATACCTCTTTATCAAACCTGTCCAAGTCTGCTAGAGCTGCTTTTTCACTTTCAATTATACCAGGTGCGCTGCTGCCGACAATGCTGCTTGCACCATTATCCATAACACCTTTATTACAGGAAAATATGATCCTCGATATTCTGAAATAAATGCTTACACTTTGTCTTCTTCACTAAAAAATATTTCGAAAGAATCAAATCATCTTCTCAAAGACTGGTGCAAAAGCAATGGAAATGTTTGATAGATTTTACGAGACATGTATAATGATTTAATTTCGATGTCACGTAACGCAATGAATATGGTTAATTATCTTAATCTAAGTGCAAAATGAATGGATGTATCAAAATCAAGTAATTTTTCTAAGTAAAGCTAGCATATGTTTGAAATTATCTAGATTAAATATGTCGTTTACAATTTTCATAAAACGCGGTATTTCTCCACAACACTGTCTATTTATTTTGTATGAATGAGTTGAGGTATTCGCTGGCTGTCATTAAGAACGAAATTATTATTCTGAAAATCTGGAATAATCTTCTGCAAAGTAGTTAAAGACACAGAATACCATATATTTAAATTTAGATTTATATTTCAAATCAAGTCAATGCTTTTTTTTTTATTTATATAGCAAATCTCATCTTAGAGGCCACTTCTGCATAGCGGTCACCCTTCTTAACGGCCACTTTTGTCTGCCATAGTAATTATTCTATAGTAGGGAATGACGAATATTTGACGAACTGTTATTTTCTACGCAATATTAAAAAATCACAAATACCAGTGATGAATACTACTGTCAAAAAGGTGTGATACATTCATTTGTATAAAATGTACGCAAAGCGTTTTTTTTATTTTAATTCCTTTTCTTAATTTAAATTTGCGAGATTTTATTTTTAGTTCTATATACTGTCAATAGATGGCGCCATCAAAAGCATGAACTACCTTCCCCACACAGGGGGTCATCACTACAACCCACCCCGGGGAAACAGAATCTTCACCAGAAATCTTCCAGATAAGGGTCATGCTTCACCGCGCAGATAAATTACAGTCTTAACCATCTAGTATCACATTTCGCACCCACATCGCGGTTTAAGACGTCTTTCTGTGAATCATCCCTCCTGTTGCGATATGCGTTCTCGAGTGATAACGTTGCTTTTGTAATTCAAAGCTTCGTCGGGAACTCAAAGGAGCAAGTATTCCTTTTTTCTCTTTGATTGACAGAATCGCGGTAATTGTATAAGAAAAAAATAGTCGCGGTAAAAATCCCATACTGTGATCGCAACGAAAACCGCGAATGTGATATTGTAGGATGGCTTCTGTGGTTGATTAATACTGATTGTGACCCGTGAACGCAAGTTCCAACATCTCTTTCTACAAGAATTTTTGCTATCGCCATCTGTTGACAATACTATGGTTGCTTGATTATGTAAAGGTATGCATCCATAATATTCATGAAATTAGAGCAACAACTTTAGGTATAAAATTAACAACTTTTATTAAAACATTAAGAAAGTGCCAGTTAGATATTAATGGAACACAAAACAGATGAAATTCAGTTATCTGGTGCATGAACATCTAGTCTGCTGCCTCGTGCATCGCTCGTGTATTGCACAGCTAAGTAAGTAGTTTCAAGAGTGACGTCATCGGAAGGAATTCAGGATCGCCACAGTACTCCCCCCTCTAGTAGTGCAGCAGGCACTGGAGTTAGAGGTAACGAGGGTTAAAGTGTACACGACGGCCAGATCTCGTCACATAAGGTGGTGGAGATGAATTTGGTGGTGAGGCCGTACTCGATGGAGCAGGTTCAGGTACTGACTGCATTGAAGATGGAGCTGTCACAGGTGGTGATGCTGTGGTTGGTGCAGATGACTGATGGGAGTTCTCGAAGAACGCAGGCTTTACACGATCAATGTTGATTGTAGACTCTTTGCCGTTCTTCTCGATTGTGAACGTTTTATCAGTTCGTCTGAGTACGCAGTAAGGACCATCGTATGGTGCTTGTAGTGGTTTTTTAACTGCGTCGTGGCGCACGAACACATGTGTGCAAGTCCCTAAAGCTGGATGCACGAACACTTTTTGTCTGTCATGAGATGCAGTTGAAACTGGTTTAAGTTGATCCATCACGTTTCGTAAATTTTTTAAGAACTGATGAGGTTCGACGTTAAGTGAAGGGGTTTCAAAAAATTCCGCTGGTAGTTTGAGGGTTGAACCATAAACTAGTTCGGCTGATGTGCACTGTAGATCCTCCTTTAATGCAGTTCTGAGTCCGAGCAAAACCAATGGAATTGATTCGGTCCATTTCGTGGATGCGTGACATCTGAGGCTTTGCTTTAAAGATCGATGAAAACGCTCGACAATTCCATTGCTGGATGGGTGGTAAGGGGTCGTCCTGATCTTTTGGACGCCCAAAAGTTTGCTTAGCAAGGAAAACAAGTTACTTTCGAATTGTCGTCCCTGATCTGTTGTGATGATAGAAGGTAAGCCGAAGCGTGAGATCCACTGACTAATGAATGCACGCGCAACGGTTTCGGCGGAAATGTCGGAGATGGGGACTGCCTCAGGCCATCGTGTGAAACGGTCTATACAGGTGAGTAGGTATTCACAGTTGTCTGAAGGCGGAAGAGGTCCTACAAGATCCAAGTGAACATGATCGAATCTCGCTGAAGGTAGGTGGAAAGACTGAAGAGGACTGCTGGTGTGTCTGATTACCTTGGATCTTTGACAATCCAGACATGAACGAGTCCAGTTGGAAATGTCTTTTTGCATAGATGGCCATACGAATCTCTGCCCAATCAGACGTTTAGTGGCACGGATACCTGGATGAGAGAGGTTGTGTAAAGATTGGAAGACTGTCTTTCTGAAACTCGCTGGTACGTAAGGTCTGACTATGTCATTCCTGATATCACAGTAGAGTTTCGATGAAGTGGGGTCAGAAGAGAGAGGTTTCAAAAGAAGTGACAGTTCATTCTTTGATAAAAGAGCTTGGAGTTCTTCATCAGAAGCCTGTGCATTCGCCATGGCAGAAAAGTCTACTTTTGGTAAATGCACGTCGCTAATACGGGATAAAGTGTCGGCGACAACGTTTTTCGAACCCGTTATGTGCCTTATATCCGTGCTGAACTGAGAAATGAATTCAAGGTATCTTAGTTGTCTTGGAGAAGAAGAATCAGATTTTTTGGTAAAAGCAAACGTTAGAGGTCGGTGGTCTGTGAATATTATGAAATTTTGACCTTCCAATAAGTGTCGGAAATGTTTTACGGTTGCATATATCGCCAGTAGTTCCCTATCATACGTACTATATTTACGTTCTGAAGGTGAAAGTTTTCGCGAATAGAATGCAAGTGGCTTATGACCAAGGGATGTAGTAGTGTGAAGGACGGCTCCTATAGCCAAATCAGAAGCATCGACCATGATAGATAATTGCTGATTAGGTGCGTGAAAAGTCAGAGTAGCTGCATTAATAATGTCAGCTTTGCATTTTTCGAAAGCTGCCAGAGTGTCGTCTGTCCAGGAAATGGGTCGCTTATCGTTCTTTTTTGAATTTTTTAAAAATTCATGTAAACTAGATTGTGTATCTGCGGCATTAGGCAGAAAACGACGGTAAAAATTAAGCATAGCCAAGAAGCGCTTGAGTTCAGCAATATTTTGAGGTTTAGGAAATTGAGAAATAGCCTGAACTTTCTCTGGTAAAGGTTTCACACCTTCGGATGTGATCAGACATCCTAAAAACTTTACTGACGATTTTCCAAGAACACATTTCAAAGGGTTGAGTTTCAAACCATGTTGAGACAATCGCTCAAATACTTGCTTCAAATGCTGTTTGTGCTCCTCAGAGTTATTCGATGCAATTAGTACATCGTCAAAATATGGAACACAGAAATCTAAGTTAGACAAAACTTGATGTATATAGCGTTGAAAAGTTTGACCGGCGTTACGCAAGCCAAAGGGCATAAAAACATATTCGAAAAGACCAAATGGGGTTGTAATAGCTGTTTTTGGTATGTCAGCCGGATTAACAGGAATCTGGTGATAAGCTCTCATCAAATCTAGGGTAGAAAAAATGGTTTTATTGAAAAAAATTTGAGTGCAATCTTGGATGTGAGGTACTGGGTACCTATCAGGAATGGTAATTGCATTCAAACGACGGTAGTCGCCACACGGTCTCCATTCGCCATTAGACTTTTTCACCATGTGTAGAGGACTTGCCCATGGGCTGCTAGAAGGACGCACTATACCCTGAGACATTAAAAATTCAAATTCCTGACGTGCTATCTTAAGCAATTCGGGAGATAAGCGACGAGGCCTCGAAAATACTGGTTGACCAGTTGTTTCGATAAAGTGATGGACTTTAGTTGACTTGTTGTTTCTCGTTGGTTGAGATGGATTGGTTAGTTCCGGGAACTGCGATAAAATCCGATAGAATTCTGAATCACCAAGCAAAATAGATATACCAGAAGTTAGCGAATCAATGTTTGTGTATTTGCCTTGAGTGGTTAATTTAGTTATTCCATCAATCAAACAGCCACTCTTAACGTCCACCAAAAGGTTAAAGTGTTTCAAAAAATCGACACCAATGATCGGTTGGTTAACATTCGCTATTATGAAAGGCCAAGTAAAGGTTCGACGCAAATTCAAGTCTAGAGTCAGGCGCTTTCGACCAAAAGTCGATATTTTGGTACCATTAGCAGCCAAGAGGAGTAACTCATTTGAGGAATCAGCTTTTGGAGCATAATATTTTGGCAAAACTGATACGTCTGCTCCGGTATCCACCAAAAATCTCAGTTTACTAATCCTATCAGCCAACATAATTCGATTAATTTGGCGATCGTTGCCAAGGCCAATGGACGATCGCCGATTTAGTTTTCCGGAGAATTAAAAGAACAAGGAGATTTGCATTTCCTTGCGTTTTTACCAAAATTAGTATGATAGAAACAAATACCACTCGAGGGTTCTTTATATTTCCGAAAGCGGTTTCGGGAGCGACTACGTCCGTAGTTAAATTGTCTATCTCTACTTCGAGAACGTGTTTGGCGTATGGTTGAAGAAAGCTCGCCAACTAATGTAGTCATTTGAGTGACTTGTTGTTCAAGTTGGGTTACCCTAGCATCAGAAGTTGAAGGTGTAACGTGAACTGCATTAATATTGGAATGATTAGTCAAATCACTAATTTTGTCTGCAACAGTTGCCAGACCAGCCAGATCCTCACTCAAAGCAGCTAATATTATTTGGAAGTCTACCCATCCAGAGAGATTTTAGTAATGGTTCACCAACAGTATCACCAGCCAAAGCTCTCATGCGTGTTAACAACTGAGATGGCCTCTGGTCGCCAAGTTCTAATCCTTGTAAGAGTGTACGAATTTTAGAAGCTTCGCTCTCTGAATGCAACTCAATCAAACGCTTTTTCAATATTGTATATTTATCAATATCGGGAGGTCTCAAAATTATATCACTGACAGAATTCAAAATTTCAGAATCGACTGCAGAAATAACATGATTAAATTTTGTATCATCAACAGTAATTCCGGCCAAGGCAAATTGCGCCTCAAGCTGTACAAACCACAACGCCGGATTTGCTTTCCAAAAAGGCGGTAGTTTGACGCCAACACGAGCAATTGTGGCATCGTCACTGACGGAATCCTGATTATTTCCAGGCATGTTTGAGCCAATGCAATCAAAATCACAATACAAAAACAACTTCAGAAATTGCCTTGAAATAACTAATTACAAATGAAATATTATATTGAAACTCAAAGTAACCAATACGAAAATGTAAAACCAAATTATCTAACATAAGTTATGATGAAAATTATCCAGACAGTTAACTTCATACATCAAAATCAATAATTCAACTTCAAAATACCGAATACATACATCAATAGTACAATTGATAAAAAATAAACTCACTGACCACAGGAACGCCGAATTAGTCCTTCTAGAAAGTCAATTAGGCTTGTTAAGGATAACTTGAAAATGTAATTAATCTTGCACAATACGCTGACCGCCATTTGAATAAATTTCCGATGGATCCATTTTAAATTGTACGGCAGCACAGGAAACGAGATTCATATCACGTCCGGGTCACCAATATGGTTGCTTGATTATGTAAAGGTATGCATCCATAATATTCATGAAATTAGAGCAACAACTTTAGGTATAAAATTAACAACTTTTATTAAAACATTAAGAAAGTGCCAGTTAGATATTAATGGAACACAAAACAGATGAAATTCAGTTATCTGGTGCATGAACATCTAGTCTGCTGCCTCGTGTATCGCTCGTGTATTGCACAGCTAAGTAAGTAGTTTCAAGAGTGACGTCATCGGAAGGAATTCAGGATCGCCACAATACAAAGAACTAAACATTAAAACTTAATAGAAAGTATTAAACAACAAGTAGAAGTAATAACAGTTTTTTATTTGAATTTTTTAGAACACTTTACTTATACGTAATAAGACTTTTTGAAAATTAAAAGTGTGATTGAAATAACAGTTATTTGGAATAGATATTTAAAAATAGCAATAGCAAAACTATTTGTTACTCAAAAAATCGTGGATTATACATCCCTGTACTCTATAGGACATACATAGATTACCCTATAGAAAGGTCCACTGAACTATCTACTAAGCGACCGAATTAGCCGTTATACTATAGGTGTGAGCTCAGCTGTGGCTACCTTTTCTGTGTGAAACATTTATTTTGATAATTAACTACTATCGCTACTCTTTTCGGAGAATAAACAAAGGTCGTGAGTATCTTGAGCAGAAACCAGATGTATAGTTTCTTTTTGTCATCTTATTTTTTCAAATAAATCAACTTGTTCGGGGATGGCTACACAGATAGCCTAAGGTCTCGTGTTATCAGATAAGAGTGAAGGAGAGACTCTGGAGTTAAGTAACTTGACTTTATTTCATGGTCGTATTTACAAAGAGAGTGAGCTACTGTACAAATGAGTGAGATTATATATGTGTAAGAATTCACACAGCGCCACTTACAACCTTTGGGTACTGAATTAGGCACTTAATTCATAACATCCTGGCCCCGGATGACCAGGTCATCCAAATAAAATAAACACAATTTCAATTAATTATAATAAGTAAATAATTTTAAAAAATTAATACAACACAATCTAAATTAGTTAAAATAAAACAAATAATGAAATTATTAGCCTTCAAGAATTAAGACGCTAAAACCACATACTCTCTTAATTCAAAAATGAAACTTAGGAATACTTGTTCACTCAAATGCACTTACTTCATTAATATATATAAACACAGAAATACCTAAAAAATATTTAAGGAAAATGAATGAATTAATCAAAAAACACAAAGGAAATTCCGAAAAGAAGACTTCCAATACATTCCGGAATTTAAATACAGTACTCAATTAAGAAAAACACATACAAGCTCAGGAATCAGTAAAATTATTAAAGTAAATAATCAGTTAGAGTCAATAGGAAGACGAACCAATTTGTGTATTGGTCTTCTAATTTGTCCTGCAGTGATTTTTAAATTAACTGCTCTTACAAACTTATCAGTTCCTTTATAAGTTTCTGAAACTCTTGCCATTTTCCACTTAATTGACTTAATTACGTTATTCTCCTTGATTAACACTAAGTCATTCGCTTTCAAACTCTCGCAAGGTTTTGTCCACTTGTTGCGCACTTGCAACTGCGTTAGATAGTCCTTTGACCAGGACTTCCAAAAGGACTGCTATATTTGTGAAATTAATTTAAGTCTTTCCCTAATAGGGATTTTATGTTCAGTAAGATCAGGCTGAGGAAGCCTTTTTTAGGTCTGAACCTATAAGGAAATGACCCGGTATTATCACTGAGTAGTCATCAGGGTCGTCGGAAGCTACAACTAGAGACCTCGAGTTCAATACTGCCCCAATCTCCACTAAGACAGTCGTGAACTCTTCTTGTGGAAGAGAGAATCTGAGTTCCTAACACTCGTTTAAGGTGAAATTTCATAGATTTCACCGCGACCTCCCAGAGGCCTCCAAAATGGGGTGCAGATGGAACGATCTGCTTCCAGTTCACGCCTTCATGCGCCAAGTAACAATCAATGGACTCCGTTTGCCACGCCTCCAACAAAGTTGGTACCACAGTCATTATATATATCGAGGGGTTTCCCCCGGCGACTAATGAAACGTTTGAGTCCGGCAATACAAGCATCGGAACTCAGATCACTTATGAGCTCTAAATGTATCGCCTTGGTTGTGAAACAAGCAAATACACATACGTACATTTTTAAAGGTTTTATACCTCTTGCACGTCGAGGGGTGACCGGGAATGGTCCACAAAAATCAGTGCCAATCCTCAGAAAGGCTCTCCCAGGACTGACTCTCGTCGCTGGCAAATCAGCGATCATTTGCTTCGAAAGTTCAGTACGAAATCGAACACAGGTGACGCAGTCCTTCACAATTCCGCGTCTGACCGATCTTGCACCAATAATCCAGTAAGTTTGTCTTATAGATGAATGCAGCAATTTGACTCCTGCATGCAAATATTTCATGTGATATTATCGGACTATCAGGCTGGTCACAGAATGAGTTTTTGGAATAATGTACGGGTGTTTTACCCGATAGGGTAATTTCACATTGGCTAGCCTTCCACCAACGCTCAAAATATCATCTTCGTCTAGAAATGGATTTAACTTATTCAGTTTATAAGTTGTATTGACATGTTTTCCTGTCTTTAACTGATGAATCTCTTCAACAAATTCATCTGCTTGCACAGACTTAATGATAAATTTTTCCATTCTTCGCAACTCACACAGATAGCACATAAGTTTGCAGCAAGTTTGATTTTGACTTTATTAGCACCTTGATTTGACCTTGATTTATTGACCTTGTCATAGCAAATTTGACGCGTCAAGCTTGAAGCGAACTTGTGGCAAGTTCGCCGTGACAACTAGCGACACCCTTGCTTGCAAAACGCGTTTGCTACAAGTTCGCCGTGACAAATACCGCCACCTCCTTGCAATGCAAGCTTGCGGTAAGTTTGCAAAACATGCTTGATGCAAAGATATCGCAAAGAGATAATTATCTTTGTCTCTATTTTAAAAAAACATCCGATTTTTAATAGCATCTCCTAGACCGTCCTTCTTTTTATTAATTCAGTAAATCAATGATAATTTGTAAAAAAACTAACTTTTTTATAAAGAAATTTTTTGAAACATTTTCCAACTTTTTACTAAATATAGCACTCGCACTTTAAAGAAAACTATATCGCCTTTTTCTGAATGTTGAAATTTTAAAGTTTATAAACAAAATTAAACCGAAAAAACAGTCAATGTTTGTTAAAAAATAAACTTATACATTTTGTCCCATTTCAAAGTAATTACTTTTGAACTCTAATTTCATAATTTATTCTACTAGCAAAACGTAGTTATTAGCGAAAATCGCTCTCTCTTTGACTTCAAATCATATTCTCAACTCAAAAATTAATGAAATAAAAAAAACAGTTTAATCGTATACGAATCGAACGATGTATTAGCGAAATCTACCTTCTCCTCTCAGAGTTTAAGTGGCCGAGTGGTTAGCGCGTCAGCTTCAGAACCGATAGATCGCGAGTTCTAATCCGGGTTGTGTTCGTACTCTGTTTTTGCTATAATTTGCAATGAGTTTGACGCGGCAAGCTTGGTGCAAGTTCGTCCCATGGTGACTTCGAAGCTTGCGTTAACTTGTTTCAAACTTGTTGCAAGCTTGCACTCTTGTCATGTCAAATTTGTTGCAAGCTTGCTGCAAACTAAAATTGCTATCTGGGCACTCGCTTCCAAAAATGATGGTTGCTTTCTCAAACCCTTTCACTCTATCAACAAACCTATACACCAAGCCATAACTCTTAACAATTTACTCCAACTTGAAAAGGACCAAAATTTTTCCAACTCTACCCTAACGACAAAACTTTTCACCGCACTCATCTTTTCCTCTACCTTCACCTCATCCATATCTGGGGACTCCTCTAACATCTACTTATGCCAACTATTTTCCCGAAGCCAAGACGGACCATACCACCACGACTCCTTGCCAATTGAAATCTCAACCAAAACACCTCTAGTCAGCAGGGTTTTCACCTGTTGGACAATAAAACCAACTCTTTGGATCCGAATTTTCTTGCACCTCTAAAACTCGATTCGATATGAATTGTTTCCAGCTTTTTGCGCATCCTTTCACCCAATACAGAGCGATTAACGAGTCCGTCAAAAATACAAATTTATTCACTAAATCACTGTAGACTCCTTTAATATATTTCCCCATCCTCGCTCCGATCACTATTGCCATCAACTCTAAACGCGGCAAGGTTAATTTTTTTATAGAGGAGCAACTCTACTTTTTGACATGATGAACGACACTCTACAGTTTCTGCCTTCATCAAATTACCTTAAATAAGACACCGCTCCATAAGCCTTTGGTGAAGCATCGCAAAATATATCCACCTCTACCTTTCGGTCTCTACAACCCTTCAAATAATTTCTGGGTACTACTATTTTACCAAGTTTCTCGATTTTCTCACACCATTTAAACCACTTAAGCCGCAAATTTTCATCCCAATCTATTCCTCTGTCCCATATTTCCTGTAATAAACACTTAAGTCTCCCAAGCGGATTGAACATTCTCGACGCTGTCTGCAAAACATAAAGCTTGTCACGCCCGGCCTTAGCAAGTGCGGGGCCCCGTTCCAGCCAACTTGCATCAAAGCCGGTAGGTCATTTAGCATTTGAAATAAATTTAATTAAAATTTTTAATTTACATTAATTGAAATTTAATTAATTAAATTATGTTTATTATATATTAATAACTAATTGTTAATTATCAATTATGTAATTAATTATTAATATATAATTAATTAGGGAGACAAATACAGCATAAAAATTATATTAACTGACTTCCAACGCCCCTTTTTCATAACACTAGCAACTTCAGAATGCAAAGAAGATACAATTTTTATTTATGCTTGGTAAATCAAAATTACAGCAATTAAAAATAGAATAAACTGCATTTTTAAGTTTTTTTTTACTTAGTTTTAATATTTAATTTGATCTTTAAGCATTTTATTCTTAAGTATTTTAAACAAAAAATTTTATATTTAAATAAGGAAATATATTTCCTTGTTTGATGACTTTTTATAAGGCATTGTTATAGAGACCAATTATATACGCAATCACAGAAATTATGGCCTACGTCAGGGGTAGAAAATCTTTCAAACCTCATGCGGCAAACTGAAATCCTACACAATATTTAGTTTGTGAACGATTTAGAAATAATTACACTATATTAATATAGTTTAAAAAAATTAAGATTATATTTAGTTTAACATTTAGGTGTATATAGTGTTTACGACTTTAAAAATCACAAAACGCGATTTTTTCAAAATAACTAATAAAAATAAGTTTATGCTTTTATTTGCGAAAGAAAAATTAAGCTGGTTTATTCAGACTATCAAATAAAATGACTAAAAAGAAGGGCCGCAGATTTTCTGCAGTAGCTAAAAAAATTTAGTTATTATTTTAAAGAAGCTCAGTAGAGATAGTATTAAAGCAATTACATTAAGATATGAATCAATGGAAGAAAAACAATGAAATTTGTACTGATTTGTACTCACCCAAAAAAAGTGGCTGAAATAAAATAAAAACAATTCTATATATGTCGTTTTCTATGATTTCAATGAGCCTTCATGCCATCTTCGAAGCAAGTCGAACAACACGTTTGGCCGTGACTTGATAAACGAATTCACAGATAAACGCAATGTTGAAAGGTCAAGTTAAAACAGAGTTCGCTTAATTCAGTTAATAAAAGAGCATGTATGAGTATGTGATTGTCCTTTTGCGTTCCACAAGACAGACCACTCAGCCTAGACTTACCAAATTTGGTACAAATATACTATGAAGGATGGGAATGTGCGCCTCGGAGAGCCTTTTAAAAATTTTAATTAATTAAAAATTAAGCAAGAATGTGGTATGTTTCAGCGATAAAGGCAAAAAATATTATGACACGAAAACTCTTATACACTTTCTTGTATTTCAAAAATATATCTTTCAAATTTAATGTACCAGTTTATTTGTCAGACAATGTTTTTCCTTAAATTTGAAAATCCTGTTTTAAAAAGTTATGCTTAATTTTTAACAATAGTTTGCAATGCTGTAATGAAAGTCGAAACAATTTCATAGATTCGTTAAATCTTTAAATCTAATGTTTCTCTTACGTTAAAAAAGGAGATAAAAATGATTTTTTGATTATAGTAATGTAAAACCTTCTTTTGTTATAATAAAATACAGTCCATTTTCCTTGCTCTGCTAGTCTTTTTTTTAATTTTTTGTTACTTCAACCAAATTTACTTTTTGGATAGATTTACTTTATTATTTTGTTAAGTTTAAATTTTAACTATGAATTTAAATCTATTTTTTCACTTAAGGCAGGATAATCCTCTCTGGAAGTTATGACATTTGTTTACTCGTAAACAAATGTCACGTGTTTGTAAACAATGACGTTATAATTAGTTAAATAATGAGTAATAATTGTAATTTCAATATGAACAAACCATCTCTTGCATGATGAAAACGAAAATTAATCGTCATTCAATTTCATGATTTCAAAGAGCCAGCCTAATACATTTTTAACAATTGAATGTAAAGATCTAAATCATTAATTTGATAAAATTCAAAACGCATTGACTCAAAATTTGGTTTCAAGTATTGATACATTTCCTGTTCACTGTTTTTCTTTTCCTTGTAAAACTAATTCATTCTTTTGAAACAATTAATGCTTTCAGCTTACCAAAAATTAAATAATTTGACGTATTTAAAGTAAGTTGGAATAATTAATAAACATTTAATAAAATAAGCGAATCATTCGGTCGTTGAATACAGCCAGAATTTTACGAATCCTCCTGGCCTCGAGCAAACCAGAAGAAAGGTGGGACTACCCCTCCTTGTAATTTGACCACTGTCCCCCGAAACACACAACACCCTTTTTCTTTCGTGCCTTTAGCCGCCAAATTGCATGATGTCTTTACCTCCCTTGTCAGGGCTTTTTCGAAGAAAACAGAGTAGTAAAATGAGCTGCAAAAAAAAGAAGAAGAAATTTGTCATTGTACCCTCTCTAGTAAGAACCCCGTACTGCTGGCAAAGGGAAATTCTTCGGACATGCTGAGAGTCTGTGGGAACAATAAAATGTCAGCGGCATCAATTTGTAATATAAGTGTAATATTAGCTATTTCGTTCAAGAATTGCTCACTTTCCAGCCCCCCTCGTAGTATATTGTCTCATTCATACTTACAGGAAACGAAATACACTGACTTCTTGACCATCCCCTTGTTATAGAGTCAAGGGCACTCCTTTTCCTCTTGCATTTATGATAGCAGGGAAAGTCTTAGAGCGTTGTTGACTTGTGAATCAGTACTGTAAAAAAAAAAAAGGACCACATTGTTCGGCGAGTGAATTTCAAAGCACGAAATAAATCCTAAGCATAGCATTCCGAAATTTAAACGATATTTGATTTTAATTAGAATATGTTCGAGTACAATGTAATTGTAAACCAAATGAAAGCACAAAATTAAATTGCCCTAAAAATGCCTGAAAAAAATCCACGGACCCCTAGAAGGTCCATAGGCAGTTGCCTACATTGTCTATTTGGTAATCCTGCCCTGTATATAAGGAGTTTTTGGGCAACAAATATTATGATAAACTAAAACAACAAAACATTATTACGAAACTGAGATAACGGATTATTCAAGAATAATTGTTTCAGTAATTTGATTATAAAAAAATACAAAACTATAAATGACATTTGATTTCAGAAAAAAAGGTTAATAATTTACAAAACTTTTTTTTATCAATCAATCTCAATATTCTTTATTTATGGAATCGGGCATTTTTTAAATTATAAAACAACAGGACATAAAACTACAAATAGGTTATTAGAAAAAATCACGAAGAGGAATGCCTCAGAAACTACCTTTCCTTTATTTTTTCTTAATTCTTTCAAAATATCTCTGGCCATATTTATAAATTGCCGTATAAAGCATACAGTACAAGACTACAAATTTAAGATAAGCTAATTAAGCTTTCACTTGCAAAATTTTAATAAATATAATTAAAAACATTATTTCCGTTTAAGGTTATAATTAGAATAGTAATAATTTATTCTACTAAAATGAGCGTTTCTTTAGTAAGCACATTACTCATAATTTCTATAAAACACTCATCTTAAAAGACTTACTGGTAGAGTAGAAAGAAATATGCAATGGTATCAAATGGCATGTTTAATAAAAAAAATAATAACCAGATTTAAATCAACATTTTCATCATTATTTTAATGATTGTGTAAAAAAGAGTTAAATTGTTTTATTTCAGATAATCAAAATTACTATAAGTAGTCTTCCTGATGATAAAGAAAAGAAACTGATTGGGAAACTCAACTGAAACTGAATTCCCAGTAATTATTATTATGTCTACGACATTCAAACGGAAATACATACTCTTATTTCGCATCTGAACATTTAAAAAATCTTATTTTATTTTATCGTGAACATCCACTAGTAATTTATATTTGCAAAACATTCTTGGATTTATTAAAACAAATCATTTTTTGTAATGCAACAAAACCATGTTTTTTTAAAATAATTTGTTGAAATCAATAATTGATATTAATTTGAATAAATTCGATTACATTCTTTGTAGCACGCTAGCGCGGGACCCCATTTGGAGCAATCGGTTTAAGGCCGGCCCTGACGCTTGTTATTCTTTAGTGTTTTCTAGCAATCTACTAAACCTTTCATTTCTAAGGATAAGACATCACGATCAGGACTCCAATTTAATCCGAGCACCTTCACAACACCAGCTCTCTCACATTCACTAAGTCCATTCTCAACCCATAATTTCTCTAACTCACAATTATTGGATCTCAATTTCCTTAAAATAAACCACTTTTCAAAATTGATACTGCATCTGAGAATAATGCAAATGCTTCGCTCACACTATCCGCACCAAAATATAAATCGTCTACGTATAATGCAGAATTTAACACTTCAACCGAGTTTAGTTTGTCGGATTCAAATTTTCTAATGTGATGTTTAATCACAGCACTTAAAATAAATGGAGACGTTTTACAGCCAAAGGGTAGTCGTTTCATTCTCATAGTTTTGCACTCTTCATGGGGCTTATCCGAATACCAAAGAAATTTTAGACACGTTCTTTCACTTTCTGAGATTCCTATCATTAAAAAAAGCTTTCTCTATATCAGAATTAAATGCTATTTTAAATTTACTAAAATCCAGAATTACGTCTAGAACATTAGGATTGAGATTCGGACCAGTTTCTAAACAATCATTTAAGGAGAAATGACCTCTCGACTTCGAGCTACAATTAAATACTATCCAAACTTTCGTTGTTTCCTTATCCTTTAACAACTGCTCTATGAGGCATAAAATACACATTTTTATCCCTTCCACATTCTTCAATAACTCCCCTTTCAAGCTGATCGTTTATTATTTCTTTATATTCACTCGCAACCCATTTATTTTTAGAAAAACCCTTCCCTAATTGATCAAAACGCTTTTTAGCTAGACTGTAGTCTCTTTCAGCAACAATTTAGTCTGGTATCTCCCATTTTCAAATTTTAAGTCCCTCTCAAATAAGTCTATCAAACTCTTGTCACTCCTACTTAAATCCCCTCTGTCATTCATTCCCAGGAATATAATTCCCAAAAAATTTGCACATCTGCAAGGAAACTTGCCGACAGTCCAGACGTATTGGGGAGACTTTCCCGCTTCCCTTGTAACGCAAAACCGAAAATTGTCGGCATGCAAGTGAGGGAGTTTATTTTTTCGAACCAGACGCATCTACTACCGTCCAGAAGACATCCGCGCCTATTATGCAGAGTAAACCAAATTCAATTACCGGATTCTCCGATATAAAACACATATTAAAATCATTATATACATATGTACAATTACATTTTTAAAATTATTTAATGACATTAACTTTCTGAAATATAAATTCGTAATATTCAGTATTTCTTCCTTACTTTTTCTAGCCGCCGTGTGGCCGTTTCAAATGCGCCATCTATATATAAATTTCTCTTACGCAGCGCGATTGCGATAACATTATGTCGAATTTCAAAAAAGTGCGACACAGACCGAGAGACGAAACGAGACTCACTTATCTGACCTTTGACCCTCAAGCCGCTCTGAAATGGGGATGATTAACAGGCCGCGCTCCCTTCTATTGCGTCGCGTCTAGTGGTGTTGTTGCAACCCTACGTAACGTGAGGTTACCACCTTCCAAACGTTATCGCCCAAATATAGGGTTAACCACTCAAGTTGAATAAAAGCTTATAAAAATAGATTTTGTAACTCAACATGTAATTTTATTCGACTATTAGAACGCATCATAAACACAAAAAAAGATATTAAAAATTGACCATTATTAGAGAAAATTTAAACATTAACGGTACCGCTGCTCGGCAGAAGATAAGGACCTCGTAAAAACAGTTAAATAATATGATAAAACAATATTAGAAGTAGTGTAATTCTAGGCACGAAATTAGTTGATGTAAATGTCATATTTTCAAGTGATAACTTTTGTCGACATATACTATGATTATAAAATTGCATAACTTATTGTGAACAAATGTCTGGTGAGTTTTCACTATTGTATGGAAGCGAAGAATTAGCATAACCATCAAGATCATCACACTGAAATATATAGGGCGAGTTTGACCTATTCTGCAAACAAAAGAGGGTGATAAAAGAGCTCACGGGGATCATAAAATACTATAGCAAAACTGTCCAACGCTAACGGTTTCCAAATTATAGCGGATACAATGATTTTGCTAAAAATCGCGAAAAAATCCAAATTTAAAAAGTTTTTGTCACATCTACACACAAAATAAGCACATATTACTAATATAAGCCCGGATCTGTCTCTTGGTAACGCTCTGACATCACCAACAATAAAACTCGCGCCATGGTACTGCCAGATGTTAAACAGCATTATTTCATTGTTAGAGAACCTAAATTTCCTTAATTTTAAATTTAAAAGAGTAATTGTCGTTCTAATTTCAAATTTAATAGCTCTAAAATAGTGAAATAAATTTGCTATTGATTGATATAAAATTTATCTCGCTATGATCAATAGTTTTCAAGAAATTTTAAATTATATTAATCATATATTTCAAATTTTCCATTTTTTAATAGAAAGTAGTAACTTACGTCCGCAGTATATCATGCACGTGATATAATTTGGATGCCACGATGCATCTGATTATTTATTGCAAATAAGAATCATCTGCATATCCAAAAGGGTTCATAGTGGCGGATTTGCATACATTCCATTTATCCACCATCGCTTGGTGACTTTTTGTCGAGTGTCTATTTTGACGAACACCAATTTCAGTGACGTATTGCCAATGAAAGACTAAATTTCTCCTGAAATAAAACACAGATACAGTAGACTAATTTGAAAGCTGATAGAATGGACAAGTTTTTGGTTAATTTGAGAAATTTTAGCTTGAACGGTGTTTGCGGTATTCAATATAAAAGATTTTGGCAACAATTTGATTTTGCATTTAGCTAACGTTCCTGGGGTGGGTTTACCTACCCAGTGGGTAGGTAAATATTTTTTGGGTAAATACTCAAAAACTGGGTATTTTTAGTGGTGATTTACAATGAAACATATAAAACTTTTGAATTCTCAAAAACTTGATATTTTACAAAAAAAAAAAAAAGTATTTGTGAAAAGTGATTCAAAATTAAACACAAAATTTATAAATACCCAAAACCTGGGTATTGTACAAAAAAAAAGTACATGAGAATGGCGATTCAAAATGAAATGTTAAATTTATAAATACCCATAAACTGAATTAAAAAAAATGTATTTGTGAATGATGATTCATGATTAAACATATAAAATTTATAAATATCCCCATACTGGATATTATGCAAAAAAAAAAAAAAGCATTTTTGAATGGTTATTGAAAATGAAACAAAAATTTATACAAAATACCCAAAACTGGGTATTTTGTAAAAAAAAGTATTTACGAATGTCAAAATTTATATACATGATGCATAGTTTATCAAATTTTTAAAGTTTTCACCAAATTATAAAAAAAAAACAATTGCTATCAGGATTCAGAATAAAGTATTCTAAAACTTAAATGGGATCAGAGGATAATTTATTCTTTCTTGTTTAAAACTATGACACTAATAGAATAATAATTTAACACCGCTTATGTTAAATAAACATCCCCAATGAATCTGGTGATTCGTAATTTACTCTTATTGCCACTCTGCAAGTCAACCATTCTTGTTTTGATTTATAGCGAATTATCCTATTTTACGTTAAAAAGTAAAAATAATAATAAAATAGGAAAAAATTACCTGCTTGGAATTTATAATGTTAATAAAGATAAAAGTATTCAATGTAAGTACAGTAATGTTGAGTACAAACATACCATTGTAATCAAAATGGAGAAACACACAAAAAATATATAAGTCCCATTGGTTTAAAAAAGGTTCTGAAAGGGATAAAATAGATAATGAATTTTTTTTAAAAATCAAATTTCAACGATGTCAACTACACGAAATTGGGAGTTTCAAGAATATTTAAGTATTGATGTTCATGATCCAGATGAACCCCACCTAACCACTAAACTAGTATGTCTAATACTAAGGTGACCAACTTTTAATAACCAACAAAAGGAGAACACAGAGAAAGGGGAACACATCATGTCAACAACCAAGGTAACGAGATTGCAGATGCACTTGCTGATGATGCTTCGGTGCCTTCTGCACCTCACCTACTTGGAGCTGTTCTCTAGAGCTAAAAGCAGGAATAAAACTATCTAGCCCATCCCACCGGAGCATCACTGGTATCAGGGTTCTTGACCAGGTGGCTGTCTATCAATTGACTGCAGCAGACGCGACCAAACAACTCTTATTCGCTTCCTTAGTGGGCATATCAGAAGTTTGACTTTCTCTGATAATTCTAAGTGTTTTGAGATGCATGGGCTTTCCCAACAGGATCGTGTTTCTAATCCTTTATTGACTTTGGATTCCTTCAGGGTACACAGGCTCATGGACCTGATATAGCTCTGCTGATCTTCGGGGATCATCATCGACAACAACAACACAGGGGAACACAAATACATTGAAGCTAATAAATATCATAAATAATAGAAACATTTAATTCTTTGCAACAAATAATACAGAATAAACTTTTATAATATGATAAGTGCATAATAAAAACATTTGTAGCACCATTTATTGGACACTTTTCAGGGAAAGACATAATGCACAAAAGGAAGACGGTTTGCCACCTTACTAATACATCTTCAAATAATACAACAGTTTCAGCAACACGAAATTCACATTTCTTGTTGCTAAAATTTTGTTACTAAGTTCACTTACTTTTGTTGAAAGTAATACGAGTGCATATTGATATTTAAAAAACATATATATTTTGTTATATACTGTCCTATATATTTTGGAGAATCGTCAATGCAGCATAAGCACCTACATCACATTAGGTGCCTTTTAAATGTTTAAAAAGCAATAGTTTTCAAGAAAACCTGAATCTGACTATTTTCCTTAATTGGGACTTTTGTCTAAAGAAGTATGGGATTTAGAAGAAAATTCTCATGATTGATTGATTACAGGAAAAATGGGATCATTCAGAATATGAAAAGTTATTTCTAGGACTCTTTTTCAACCAAAACTTTTAAGGGATCTGCATACTGCGAAAATTTATTGCAAGTATCTGTGTGCGACATCTTGACTTCAGTGGCAGTCAAGTGTCAGCGAGGTTGGGCAAAACAGCAGCGGTAGCAAGTCATCTGGTATGAAGAATCTAAGTAAATTATGCAAGGTTGAAGATTACGAATCTCTGAAGGAACTGATAAGTTACTTCAATCATTGGGCAGAGAAATTCTTTCTCATATAGCCATACAAGAAGGAGAAAAATTGTTAAAGCTGCAAGAATAAGCAGGAGAATGCAATATATATTTTGGAGTGAAACAAAAGTTATTTGATGAATCTGAAAACGACTTCAGTTGAATGACTATTTCGTTGGATAAATATGTCTTCCCCTCACCACAGAAGGGAAAATCCAAGGATAGATGGTAATTTCTTAAAACAAAAGGAGTGTCTGTGGAAGTTATCTTACAAAATAATGCCTGGATAAATGGAAAAGAAATAAATTTGTGGTGAAGCAAAATGATAGGACTCTTAACAAGAATTCAAATATCCAATTGGAATAAAACCTGTAAATAAAGAAGACAAGGCTGTTTCCTTTAAATTACAGTAGAGTCCCACTAATATGGTCTAGATGGGACTGGATCCTGTCTGGTTCAAACGGAATTTGCCTTACCCCCACTAAGCGTTTGAGCCGTATTTTCACGTCTCTCATGTTAAGTTCAAAAGCAGATAATTCATGTTTATGTGTAAAATTTCTTAAACTAAAATGTATAAAATATTCTTAACATTTCAGAAACTTGATAAAACGCAATAAAGATCCAATTATTCACTTTAAAAACCTTAAACCTTATTTTTAAACGTTAAAGCTATTAGATCAAAATAGCTAACTGCTTAGAGGGTTAAGATGCACACAATACAAGTTTTAGATGGGTAAAACTTTAAAAATCAATGTTTTTAAAATTCAAATACAGAAACAAAAGAGATTTTCTAAAAACAACTGCAGGGAATGAGACAGTTCCTGGAGAACAGGATGTGCGCACTATTATTTTTGTACTGACCTTTCACTAAAATTAGTTTATACTACTTAAAAAAATCGTGTCTGGATTAACCGGATGTCTGGACAAGCGGAACTCTACCATACAATCTGAATCTATTCAGAACCTTGATACACTTTTGAAGAAGATCACTATTTATATTAATTCGAAAGAAATAGAAGACATCATTGTTTCTGGAATAGAGATTGCAATATATCATTCATCATTGGTGCCTTTGGAAAACAATACACGAGAAAGTATGTACAATTTCCTTTATTACAAAGACTGTGAAAATAATTTATTCAGTAGTGTAGATACATTAATAGAGGTAACAGACAAATTGAATGTTCCTTGTTTCATATCTTCTGGAATGTATGAATTACTGATTCATTCAGTAGATGAAAAGTTTATTCATATATACATATTTGATGGAATAAGCAAAGAAGAAAAAGTTTAACCTTGCATTTTGAAACAGCACGGTGGTAAAACTGCAGAGAAGAGGGAGCTTCCCCCTCTTCTACAACTTTTAGGAAGCACGGCAGCAGAGGAACAATCTGAAGCGCCCATAGAAGGAAGGAGTGCTCATGATGTCATTCACTCTTCAGCAGCTGAACAGAATCCTCAAGAACCATTAAAAGAAAAGAAGGTCAATCATGTCATTCACTCTACGTAAGCCATGAAGTTGCCAGATGAGCAAAGAACGTGCCCATCGTTGAAGGAAGCTTTCCTGCAAGGAAAAACAAATTTTATTTCTCGATGGTCTTCATCGTCTGTACAGGATACTAAGACTGTCTGTGACCCAACTTGTACTTCCCAAAAATAAGCAGCAAAAAGTTTTAAAATTAGATCAATTATCAATATTTAGCTTTTATTTTCATTAGGAAAAAAATATTGAAAACTCTGCCTGACATAGGTCAAATCAGTTTTTTCTCCAACAAACTGATGCATGTACAGTACAACATTAAATGTTTCTATACAAAATCTGTACGATAATTAACACTTTTACAATAAATTTGCAATAATAGCAAGAGAAATGTATTACATATGGTGCTTAAAAATTTAAGACAATCAGCTCTTTAAATGAAAAATTAACAAAATATTCAAAAAGTTTCAAGTATATAAAAACATGACACTTTTGATATGATATCTATAAGACACGATTATTGTTCGTTTATCTGCCTCATCACATTAGATCACACAATTAAAACTATAAATATTTTAAAATACAATAAAAAGAAAGTTGCATAGTTAAAAAAAAAAAAAAAAACAACTATTTAAACATCTAGCAGTTTGCATTTCTTTTACTATGAAGACAGAGGATCTGATAAATATTTTAGATAAATTAACCTTCTTATAATAGCAACCCTTAAAACAGGGTGGCTACAGAAACCGTGAAAAAAATTTCCCTGACTAAACTTCAACATTTCCTTGATTTACTGCTACTAATTATATTTGTTTCCTGGCTTTCTCCCCACTCAGAATCACTGTATGTGTACAATATACATTATTAAAACACTTTTAACAGTTATTTAATATGAAAAAAAATATTTTTATGAAATTTAATTTTAAAAAATGGAATGAACAGCCTAAAAAATCTATTAAAACAGTATATTACATTTCTTATATGTAAAAAATGCTGGAAATTTTAACAAAATACTTCACTTCTAAAACTGCATAAGAATTCTAAGAAACATTAAAACTACTCTTTGCAACACAAGTTAAATTATGTTAACAGTAAAAGTTATTACTATGATCTTTGCCAAAACAGTTCAATAACTAATTAGTGCTCTTTGCATGAATACCAGAATAATATGTTGCAGCATAAATATAAAAATAGTATAATTTTAAGTACCTAATAATATATATTTTAGCAAAGATTTAAACAAGAGAAACTGCCAAAATATTACTTCAAATCTTTATTCTTTAACAAATCATAAGAAATTAATTGCTCTAATCAAAACCTTATGCTTTTATAAATGAATATAAGATTTTTAAATTCCATTTATTATTACAAATAATGCTAGACATAAGATATTAATTTATAGATAACAGCTCAAGTTACAAATAACTATTAATTTTCTCTGATTTTTCCAGATTGATAAAATTCCTTGACATCCTGGTTCTGTCGCCAACCTGTAGAACGACATTTGTTTCTTAAAATGCATTTTCAAGCATATTTAAGTATAAATATCACTGATACCCATTTCTTCCGTCATAGCAGAATGAGCAAGCTTTTCTCATATGGTGATGCAATGAACATAACAAATTATAACTGATATAATTCATAACAAAATGAAATAATTAAAAGAATAATAACATGGAAAAAAAGACGTCACTTTTAACAAAGAGTTTTCTCTTTCAATATTCGACTTTTCTTCTTCCAGATGCTGTACTTGAAGTTTTAAGCGGTTAATTTCTTCAATTGTACCTTAAAAAGAAATAATATTAAAAAAATCTGCACCTTCCAAGAAACTCAATTCAAAGTATAAAAGAAGATCCTTCAAAAATCATTGACCAAGAATTATGTGATTTATACAACTAAAATAATTAACTTAATAATTACCATCATAAAGTAAAGCTATATTAGTAAAAATAGTTTTAAAAGCTAAAGGCTGGCAACATCAGAGGGGGGGGGGAAACCCCTTTCAAAGGAAAAAGTATTTTATGCATTTAAGTATTAAATATAATAAGCTTTAAATTATTAAATTAATGAAAAAAATTGAAAATAAAAAAAATTTTTTTAAAAAAAAAATAAAATTTTAAAAAAAAAAAAAAAAAACATTGAAATATTTTTTTCAACAGAACCTTTTTTTTTTATTTGCTTAGAATTTAAGATCATCCTTAAGTCTGAAAAATAAATAATTATAATAAAAAATTAGCAATCACATTACGCACCTGACTCAAGGAGCAGTTGGCAATTTTTTTGAGCCACAGATACTTCAGACATTTTATTAACCCATTCATTCTTCTCTATTTCTAGCTGCTGATATTTCTTTTGTAATTCAGAGTTCTTTAAAGCCAAATCTTCAGCTTCTTCCATCTGAAAATTTTAAATCAAAGAGCATAATAATTGCTGCAGTCATCAAGAATTCCGATTATATAATAACTAGAAAATTAAATTTATATATTAAAAAACTTTAAAAAGATATAATATTTGAATTATTTTACTAAAAAGAAAACATATTATTTTAAATTTCTGTAATAAAATAATATAAATAAGAAAAGCCAAATATTTATTCAGCATGATATATGATTTACTGAGACAGCAGTGAAATTAATTGTTTTAATGAAGGCGATATTAATCAGGGTTTGAAGAATAAAAAAAGCCATTTTTTTATAGATTATAACAAGAATCTATACCAGTGGTACTGTGTGGTAGAAGTCGAGAGAAAATTTTTGTGAGTTACTAAATCCAAAGAAATTATAAGGCTGCTCTACAAAAAACGATTTTTTTTGCAACCCCTTTTGGGGGTCACGAAAAAAAATTTCAAGCAAAATGAGAGGGTTGGAAATGAAAATAGTTTGCGCACCACTGATCTATATCACTGGAAGTTGGTACAGGACAAAACATCAATTTAAATAATTAACTGAAATTATTTCACTTTCTAAGGCATACAGTTATTTATAAATATATATTTATACTAAAGGCAGAGTTGATCTAAAAATGTTTACAAAATGCTCCTAGATTCCATAATTCTACTTATTTTGTTATTTCTATATGCATATATTTGTTCATTGTTAACCCCTTAACTGCTGATGAAATCTTGCACAATTCGCTCCCCAATGCCACTTGATCCTACATGGTACAACTTTTTTGTTGTCCTTACCGTTGCATCTCTCTCCCATATTCGAGACATGGGCATATCCCAGGCAAATGGTTCTGAATCTCTTTTTCCCCCCTTCGATACCCCTTGATTAATCCTTTTTTAGTACCCCATACTTTCATATCCCTCCCCCTCCAACCATCCCCAGCACAAAGCATCATATTCCGACGTTTCTGATCCTGAAGATGACGGAAAATAGTCATCTAAATCACTCTCAGACATTTTCATAAAAAGATCTTCTATTTCGCACAATAAACGAAAACGGAAGCAAAAGAAGAATAAAAAAAGCACGACCTACTCAAAACAGAAACAGAAGCAAAAACTGCACAGCTATGACTTTCACCGTTTCAGAAACATTCGCTTTACCAATACCCTACCCCTCTTCTCTGAAATAAGAAAATCCGTTTCAAACATTGTCAAGGTCATTTTATGGCATTCCAAGACCGTGGGAGCAGTTTTCTTTATAGCAGCGTAATGCAAAGGATCGTACTTCGGAAAGGCGTATATATACGCCGGCGGCAGTTAACGCATGGGTTGAGTGAGCCGTATATATACGCCGGCGGCAGTTAAGGGGTTAACTACGCATATTAGAGACCTTACACAGACAAGACCTTATTCCCGTACATTTTGGGAATGACAGGCTGAATAATCAAGATGAAATATATTTTAATAAATTCACACAAAATTACCTCAAATCATACAACTCCAGGACTGGCATTTTTTGAAAGTTCCTATCCAGAATCATAGCAGACATTACATTTCTCTACTTTGGTTGCAAATAGAGTTGCCATACTTCTCGTATATACAGGACTATCACTGTTTCCACTACTCAGTTACATATTACTATTTGTCCCATTTTCTCTCTACACTATTCACAGTCTATCAATTTCTATAATACTGCTGTGGAATATGTTGAGAAATTGTCACAATCATTCCAAAAAATTCAATGCGTTGAACTAGATGACTCTCAAAAAAGTTCCCAGATGGGAAGAAACATTGATATTCTATTTAACCAATTCGTATATCTAAATATTTAGAGAAAAATAATACCAACCAAAACAGTGAAACAACTCTGAAATTGAGTTTGGAAGAGAAATGGCTAAAGATTTCTGCAGATAAAAAAACATTTTGATCAGAATTCATCTCTACTAATAACAAAGGAGAATGTTTGTGTGTCTGTCTGTGTGTTGGTGCTCTACAGGCGAGACCACTGGACCAAGAGCAATGAAATTTGGCACAAACATACATTGGAGGTTGGGAATGTGCACTTCAGAGCCCTTTTTTTGAAATTTTAATTAAAATTTTAATCAATTAAAAACTAATCAAAAGTTTGGTGTTTTCCCTTAATAACTTCCGAAAATATTACAGCACAACAATCATTTTTACACCATCTGAAAGAGCAAAAAATTACCTTTCCAATGATATCAATTAAGTTGCCGTACAATGCTTTCTCGAATTTTAATAAATTTAAAAAAAATATTTTTTGGCATAATTTACAACAACACTCTTTCATTGTTGCAATCGGAGATAATATCCTAATACATTTTGCTTTCACATTTTATTTCATCAAATTTTTTGTGAAATCTTTAAACCAAGCTCTCTGAGATTTTGCTTTTCTTACATTAAGAAATATATCCAGTAAGCTGAATGGTTATGGTTGCTATGTTTTCATTCTTCTCTCGGCATGTTTTAATCCAGCTAACCTGTCGCTGGCCATAAAATGTGCTGCATCATTTTAATGTTGAAATCGAATGCATATTTTACAAGAGGAATAAGAAAGTGAAGATAGTGCCGGCAACATGGAATTAGAAGTTACATGACATGGTCAGTTATTTGACTCCACTAAGAACAATTATGTAGACAATGAACAGAAGAAGTCTAAGTTCATTCATAGAATGTGGGTTAAACATCTACCACAATCTGAAGTTTAAAATCATGTTGTTAAGAGAACACTGAATATAAAATAATGCAAGATTCAATTTAAATCATATTCCAAACGAACAAGCTGGTCGCCAAAGGTGGGTAGTGTTAATAAAGCTATGTGAATATGTATTTGCCATTCTAGCCCACAATGGAAATGTAGAGGGAATATTTTCCCTAATGTCAACTCAATGGTCATATGAAAGAAACAGGTTGCAAGTGGAAACATTCAAGCAATTTTGATTTGTCATTATAATTTTAAAACGACTTACGCCCAATTTTATAATTATGTGAAAGAAGAAAATCATATAATTAAGAAAGTAAAATCAACTTTAAAATACGACTGTGCTAAAAAGGTTTAGCCTTGCATTTTTATTATTCTATGAGATAGATTGCTTAAACTTTATTGATTTCTTATCAGAGTAAAATAAACCATTACTGATTGTTTCAATATCCCGAGACTAGCACTTTTGGATGATTTTACACCAGAAAGGAGTGGCAGGAAATGACTACGATGAGTGCATTTCTGGAGTTCTTCGGTAGTTCACATTAATAAAATGTAGACATCTCCACTTCCATTTTTCTCCTATTCTGGTGAATATAACTCCACCTGCCGCATGCGCAAAAGTGTGGAGGGCTTCAGAATCTGAGAACATACAATACATATCCACTTTTTCATGTTTTATTAAATGTCCTGTATCAATGATTGGCAATTATGGTAACCCTAGTTATATAACTTGTACTATCTTCATGAAATAAATTCCACAAAAGGTGAAAAAGGTCTTCTTCTGAACTTGTTTCAGCAAGCAGAATTATATTTTTGTATATAGGGTAGCTTTAAATGACAGGTGAGTTTTTAATTGGGACTTGGCTTTAAATATGGAAAGTTTTAAGACCAGATCTATTTGCCAGAAAATAATAAATATTTATAAAAACATCGAGAAAACATACCTTTGAATTTAATTTCGACTGCAGTTGATCAATATTTTGTTTATAACTTAAAATGTCTTTTTCATGGTGCAGTTTCATTTCTTCCAAAATACTGTTGTTATGATCACAATGTTGAGATAAATGGTCAGCTCTATTGAGCTTATTCAGTTGTTTCTCTAATGAATAGATTGTAACTTTAGAACTTTCCAATGTACGTTGAATCTAATGAAAAATGAATGAATTAATCATCTACATTTGATATCATTAAACATTCTTTTACTTTGGTATATTGATTTTGGTATACTGGTATTTGGTATATTGAAATCAAGTATACACGAATTATTTTACAGCCAAAATAGAAAGCAAAACTAATCAAATGCAAGAAGAATTTTAAGAAAAGTTTTTTTCTAAAAACCAAAGATTAAAAGGCATTCAGATCACAATTTAAGCAAATAAAATAAAACTACTTTTATAAATGATATTGAATGCACTAAGCTCCAAAATATTTTATAGAATTTTTTTCAAAGGCACACAATATTATTTGGAATATAACAGTTTTACAGTATGAAATTTAAGATTAAAAAGGACCACTAACTAGAATTATAATTCCCTTCAAAATATATAACAAGCAGTTTTTATGCTGCACTTGTACAGAAAAAATACATTGAATAAGAGAAAATTACTTATTTCAATTGATACTGGACTCATTTTAACAGTTGAAAAACATGAACAATTTTTGACCTACTATTTTAGAGTTACGAAGGTTCCCCCTTTACTTTATAAACACCCATTATCAATTTTCCAAGAAACTTAAATTTTAAATTAATATCATGTAAAGGGAAAATCATTTGGTACAAAAAAAAAAAAAAATGTTACGAAGAAGGTTGAATACAAATGTAATTGAAAATCAAATGCCAACTGAAGGCAGTGTTGCAGACTTATTACTAAAATAAAATCTGAAAAAGTTTTACTATTTTATGTTAAAACAAAAATTATCACTACCAAATTATTCTAAACTAACTTACTTCATCTTTTATTTTACAAATAGATGAAAGTTGGGATTTCAAGGCCATTACTTCTCCCAATTTGTTTTTTCCATGCTCATAATCAGAAATCAAATTTTGGGAATCTTGCAAATTGTGTCCAAGTTTATCCTTTTCATCTGAAAAATTATCTATATAAGTTAAGTAGGGAAAAAAAAAAAAACATTTGTGCATTCAGATAATAGATAGTATTAATTAAAAATATACAAGAATAATAATAGGTAAAGTCTAAAAAAAGGCATAATACAAATAATTTCCCTAGAAGAAAAATTCTTTTCTTATATTGAATAAAAATTTAAAAGTCAATTTTAAAGAAATTAAGAAATCACCTATTTAATTAAAAATATTGAGTAACGATTTTGTCAATACCCTTCGAATGTCTGCTGAAACTTACATGTTTCAGTAAATATTGTATTAAGTACAGTAAATAAATTTTAGATAATCGTTTCAAATATAATTGATTACAAATTATTTCACTTCCATTTTAAGTTGCATGCTAAAAAGTTTTCATTATAATGCTCCAGAGTCTTTATAAAGATATAATAAGTTTAATAAACATACGAAAAACTAGATTGTAAGTGTAAATGAAATGACATTCTAGAATTTGAAAATGATTTATCAAGCTATGATGAAATTACATTTTAAAGAAAATGTTGGAAGAATCTGTGAACTTTCACAGTTCAGAAGCTAAGAACCAGCTTTGAAATGAACAGCAAGATTTAAATTTTGAGAAACTGTGGTTAATTTTATAAATATTATTGCTTTTTATGTTGAATATTGTTTCAGCACCTCATACTGTTTGGTTATATTTGGCTAGTTATTCTATTAATATTTGTCTGAAAGTGTACTCCTGTAAAAATATTCCGAATTTACAATAAATTTGCATCAATTTTTAAAAATTGGTCTCTCTCTTATAAACAAGTCAGATGTGTAAACAACTGAAACCACACACATTAAAAAGAACAATATGAACTGAACATTGTTAAATGAAATAATTTTCTATATTGTTTACAGGTATCTCTTCCACATAAAAACAAATTAAAAAGTACAAGAAGGAAATAATAACAAATATTTAATCAAAAGGTTGCAATACACAGGATGGCCACAAAATAACAAAGTATTTAGAACTTGACTTTACAAAATCTGTTCTGCTAAATGTAACCAAATTTGGTCTACAATTTTATTCCAATAATGGAATTTCAATTTACACGGGGGAAAAAAAAAATCAATTTTTGCCACCAATTGCAGTATGGTGTTGTGCAGTCGAGAGAATTACAACTTTCACTAAAAAATTTATTTTGTCATTATTGATATGCATGATTCAGCGAGTTGACCTCTCAAATGTTCCAAAAAATCTATTTTTTAGATTACATGTCGTACCACAGAATGCAGCAGTTCAACGTTGATAAGTCAGACTTGCAGCATTACAAGATTGTTCAAGGTAGCTAGATCATCAACATTCTCGTTGTAAACTACACTTTCCACATTTCCTCATAACCACAAATCACAGGGATTGAGATCTGGGGAATGCATTGGTTATCTACAAAGAAATGCACCACTAATTATGCAATCATAAGAATCCAATATGAAGAGTTGCTCCATCGTACATGAATACGATAGATATCAGGTACCTACACTGTTGCAGTTGTGAAATAAAATATAGTTACTGGACTATGATGATGTCAATATGAATTTTGAATAATCCCAATTTCATGCAAATTTTACTATTCCGGGTGTAAGCAGTGTTAACTTGCAGAACAACATGCATCAATGATGCCAAAATAAAATGTATATTGGAAATTGCAGTTTCTGTAATTCTTTAAGCTAAATGACTTGGCCAAGAGTGTGTGTGTGTGTACAGTGCAATATTTGATGTTGGTAGAGAAAATTGGAACTAAATTTATTACTGCTATTGAATAAAATAGAATCTCATGGTTGGAATAGTATAAAGACTAAATATGGTTACATTTGGACAGATTTTTATGATTGAGTTCCTAATATCTCATGCTATTTTCTGGGCACTCTGTACTTGGATTGAAAAAGTGAACAAGTAACACATAATATATATATTAGGAATAGAAGATTGGTACATAAATAAATCTCATTAAGGTCAGATTTAAATTTTAAAGAAATACATAACACAAACCTTTAATGAAAACAAATCTAAAGAAACCATATATGACAAAAAATGAAACTTACTTTCCAGAAGATCCAAATTTAGTCTCATAGTTTTTATTGTATTATGAGCCTCCTTTTTATAGTTCATTTCCACTGCTTTTAATTGAGTTAATTCTTGTAAAGTAGCTTTATATAAGATGTACAGCTTCTGATATTCTTCTTTCAATTCTATAACATTAAATAAACAAAACCTGAAAAAAAATTAACAACACAACATGCTGCAAGTAGGGGTGATGATAATGTCTTCTTTCTTGTTTTTAAATCATTAAAATATTTTAGCATTGCTATTTTAAACCTTGACTGATTAAAAGTAAAATTACTGAAAGCGTATGAAAAGGTTGATTCACTGACAAAAATATAATTTGCAGCAAATTCTAAAGTAGAATAGAATAGAAAAATAAAATTTAATTCTAGTTTTAAAATGAAAGAAATCTACACTCAGAAGAGACTGATATATGGTTCAGATAAAATCTGTACATGGCGTCAAACAAGTTACAAGAGAAAGGACAAAAATATTGCCTGAGCACATTCTTAAAAAAATTGCTAGTGTAGTTTAAAAATGATTTAAAAATTTTAGTTTCATTTTTAAAAATCCTATAAAAATGTTTTCCACAAATATTACACAGTGGATCATAACTTTACTTCCAGTGCAATGCATGCACATCCAAATATTCGTAACTTCTACAATTTCTTATTTATAAATAACAAACTTTAGTTTATGCATTGTAACTCATCTATTCATAAAATTATATGAAGAGATTTGACATTTAAAGCACATTTGAGAGAAAAAAAATTAAGACAAAAACATTTAATTTATTAATTATTTGTTTTTTAGAACAAAAGAATGAACTCCCATCATTCCTCCATTAATATGAAATATTTAAAATAATAGTTATTTTGCCACTAGTAATTTAAGTAATTTTTCCAGTTTTGAGCTTCACGGTAATTCTTGGCAAATGAAAGTGGCCTTGGATACAAATTTGTAAATGAAATCAAAATTTGTTATGCACTAATTCATGATATTTGGGGTTTTCATGATCAAAATACTCTATTTGATTAAGAAGGTCTATAACTTTATTGAACAGAATGTTTTTATTAATACAAAAAATAAACACAAATCATTTAACTTTGACTCCTTCATAAATAATAGAAACAAAACTGATAAATAATAATGCTCTTTGAAAAAATAGAGAAATTAAAAGTGATAAAAACACTTAAAATTAATTTGAAAAAAAAATAAGCAGATGAAAGAGAATCTAATGGAAAAATTCTAATAAAGAAAATAAAAATATTACAAATTATGCTAATCTATAATTCGAAAAAATAGGAAAGCAAAAAGACAACATTGATACTAGAATTAGAAACGGCTGAATTTATAGGTACTCCACTGTTTAATTCTCTTTTATCATAAGCATCAGAAACTTACTTCCAATAGGATAATTAGGCTTTGCTGAGTTCTGACTTCTCTGGCCAGTTGTTGATGAGAAATCATCTTCATCAGACACATGTGAATTTGATACAGAATGAGAATGTCTTAAGGAACTACTGTCATAAATTCCATTGTAAGAATCTCCTTTTTCCAGTTCGTTTTCATAGTCACCATTATTCCGATGTAAAATGGGGTTTGCCTACCATCAAAAATGAATACAAAGATATATCTAAAGTACAACAACATTTACAAAGAATTTTATATTTTAAGTTTTCAAAGCAATACTGAATCAATTATCACATCCATTTAGAGCAATGCATTTTAAAATTGTGAAGAGGCAAATTTTGCACTTGATCTTAAAGGGGGAAAAATACAGCAAATTAATACAGAGAGCAAAAAAAATTATTTATATTTTTTGTAGCATGGCGTAACAATTTATATATTTACTAATGCATTATCATACACAATGCATTGTATGTCATACAGGATTTCGGATAAATGTGTAAATTATTAGTTAACATTTTAAATATGACAATTGTAGAAATCATTTGGAACTTATCAGAATAAAACAGCTTTTGCTTCATTTTAATTATAGTAATTGTTTTAGCCCATTAATTTAAAACATGGATTTCAATTAATTTCAACTCAATTATGTTTTAAACATCAAGATTAACATAAAAATGAAGTAAAATTAAATGACTATAAAAAATGGGGGGGAGAAGGTATTTTTAAAAAAGTTTTTAGAAAAAATATAAAAAATTGGCAGGAAATCATTTTTAAAACCTTTTTTACATGAATATTAAAGATTTTTAAACTATAGTAAAATACAAAAAAAGCAAAGATTACTTTCTAATTCCTTGCATTACTTTAAAAATAAATCAATGGAAAAATTAAAAAAAGAAAAAAATTAAAATGACAACATTTTGACTTCAAAATCTGGCTACCTGGTGGTAAATGCCTGTTGAAAAATTCTTGGAGTTTGTTTGCTTTGTATATCTATTGGCATGCTGGACAAACCAAAAAAAAAGAAATGATGGAATGCGTATGGTTCAGCTACGGAAATAAAACATAACTGTCCAATAAATAGGACATTGGATGTTAACAGAACTGATACATAGTTCCGTAATGTTTGAAGTGTTCATTAAATAAACTTTTGTGAAAAAAACATCAACATTGGAACAAACTGTGATGCCTAGACTGACTCTACAAAATATAATTTTATAAAGTTGTAAGACATAAATTGGCTGTACAAAAAGCATTTTTTTTTTTTTTAATAATCTGAACTATTTTAGAAATCCAGTGTTTTGTATATAATAGCCTGTCAATGTTTGAACAAAAAATGATTAAAAAAATTTTCTTTACTATATCCTATTAAAAAAAGAAACAACTACAATTTCATTGGAATGAATAACAACAACAACAACAACAAAAAAAAAATACAATGAACAAATACAAAGCAGAAAGCCAACAAATGCATGACTGAACAACTGTTTTGTATCAAAATTTTGCAATCAATCAGTAAAAGTATAGAACATAATTAAAAAAAAAAAAAAAAACACATACTGCAAAAAAGGCTGAATATTCATCCTCCTCTGATACAAAGGATCTGTAGGGAAAAGGTTAGAGAAAATTTGTTTTATTGATAAAATTTTTAAATTTAAGATTCTATTGAAATAAGTATTATAAACTAATATTTGCAAGATCAAGTCAACAATCTAGGGAAAAAAAAATCTGTTAAGCCAAACTTCAAAATATGGGTCCCTTTTCTGTGTCGCATGAAGTTGGGAAAAGGGGTGGGGCTTAAGAAAGCATTGACAGAAAGCACTTATATCATATTTTTCTTTTAAACATGCATGCTCACAATTCCTGCAGCTGCACAGGATATAACTTTCATTCTTTTATTATTAATACTTTCTTTTATTTATTTCCCACTTGAAATCATAAATTTTTTTTAGAATATTCTTGCAGCTAAAGCTGGTTGGAAGCATGAAAAATTTAGGAATCATTTAGCTTTATCTTTTAATTATATTCTCTCATTGTTCTAATAGCAAAGCATTTTATTTAAAAATATTAACTGAATGCAGTGCGTTAGGAAAAAAGCTTTTTCATCTTTCTAAATTCTGGTAGAAGAACTTTAATGTAGAGTGCATTCTGAGAAAATGAAAATCACTACAAAAGTTCAACTTGTTAAATTAGCCCGAAACATCATTTGATACATAAAACTATGAGTTCGCTTGGTTTGACTTCGATACTTGAGTACCAGCACACTTTCCCTCCACCTGAGTCTAAAAAGGGAGGTTGCAAAAATTCCAGAAATTTAGCTAAAGAGGAATGTAAACCTGTCTATATAAGCTGTTTAGAAAAAGATTTAGGAGTGAGTTGTTAAAGGTTTGACTAACTTCGAGATTGCAGTAAAAGATTACAAACAAAAGATTTCAGCACAAAGTGTATCAAATGAGGGTGGTTTAAGGAAGAGAGACCATTTTGAAGTCGTATATGAGTATGCATGTTTCCGTGCAATGTGGACAACAAATGTTTGGCAGCTGATGATTGGGGTTAGAATGATTCTTGATTTGGTTGATTAAGTTCCTAGAAAGTTTCCAGATTTAATCTTCAATTTTATCAGTTTCCAGATTGTTATAAATGACATTTGTTCTGAACGGATATTGTCGATCCTCTGCTGTTAACTTTTCTTTCAGCATTCACGTATGTGTTCTGGCGACTGCTTTTCATCTGTGTTCTTGTCCGTGATGCATTTTAATGTCCGTGTATATATACTGATGTGACGTGAAAATGTTTGTAAAACTTAGCGACTTATTTCTCAAATCCTGACTTAAATATGAAGGGATTAGAGAATACAACATTACCTCTCAAGTACCAAATCACATTCATCATTATACAGAAAACTTTATTCAGTACAATTTGAATTTTCTTTCTGTAGCTTCTTGCAGCAAGTCCCCAAATTTGGGTTACGTATGTCAATGTACAATCAAGTACTAATGAATTTGCAGAAATATGAACATTTCAAAAAATGATAATTTTTTTTTCCATATATGTTTAATATAATTACAATAAAATTTTAGAAATTAATAGGAACATTACAGTAAAAAACAGTCTTGTATAGATAATTAGAATTAAGGCATATTATATCAAATTCAATGTCTCATTTACAAATAATCATTCAATTTCTACTATGTCAGAGCATTAAGCATCTAAATTACATTAAGACACATCCCAGCTCGCCGTTTACGACTGATATTCAGCTATAAAAGATGTTACAAGCATCTCCAAAAAAATATACCCGTCAGGATGAGGTACAGAGATAGTGGGAGAATTTCAATGCAACCTTTTCTTGCTGAACATCTATTAACCGTAGTCTATAATAGAATTACCCTTTGAAATTGCTGACAGTCATGTGCTTTAGCTATGTGCCAGAGATTCAGACGGTCTATCTACAAATTAGCATATACACAGGATACTGTTTTGATTTAATGATGATTTAATATGAAATAGGAGTCATATGAGAATTTACTCTCCTAATATAATCTTACAGCATTTTTTTGCTTGTTTATTTTGTATATTCTTTTTTTCCTCTGAGTGTTAGGAAACACTGAAAGGCTCCCTTTACTTCAAGATTTGCATTCATCGATTTAGCATTTTTTTTTTTTAAATATTGTATTTGGTAATGCATTTTTTTCTTCTGTTAGTGGATTTTGCATTGTTTTTACTCGGATAAAATGAAAGTAATTCTTAAAAATAAAATTATTCACAAAATGAAAATTTGTGTTAATTGATTCATCAGTCCATTTTTCATGCTTTTTTTATTTCTTAAGAACTCTTCCAATATGCATGAGATTTTCTATTACAACTTTCGTTAGTAAATCTGTGACAATCAGATCTGTGATATTGTTGACGAGCTAAAAGCCCGTCTCAGACAGGCACAGAACTTCTAGTTGATTAAGATAGGTCCTAACATCATGAGAGTAATACAGAAGTACCATTCTTTATTTTCAAACATCTCCTGAATGCATGCCATAAGACATTCTTGTTTTAAGTTCAGATAAACATCACTAATCAAGGTATTTTCAAAGAAGAAAGGTCTCATTAATCCACATGCTGACAAACTACTCTAGACAGTTAACATCTGAAAAGTTCAGATTTAATTCCATTGTCAAATGGGTAAAATCAGTTGCCGAATAGTTTTAATAACAATTTTTTGAGGCATTATATATGAAAAAGCGTTGATTGTGAAAAATTGCAATTTTAAATAATGAAAAATTATTGTATTAATTAATTAGAATCATGAGACTTTTAATAGCTGACAAGATTCTACATTTGTATTTATTAATCTGGATAACTAAGTCTTAAAATGTATGTTTTAATTCTTTATATAACAGTTATTCAAAGTTTGCATACACTTTTCTGAAACACCCTGTATATTATGGCAAGAAGTAAAAACACTTTTTTCAAAATTCGATTAGGCTCTGTGTTCAGAAGTTGTCACTTGGTACCAGTATTCACTGAGATTTTTTGGTCAAAGCTTTACGATGCCACAAGTGGCTTGAAATTTTGACTTTGAGAGAGCTTACAAGATTAAACTCGTTACCTTTTCGACCTTCAAAGTACAACTGAAGTATTGAAATTTAGGAATAAAAATAAAAAAAAAGGTTTACTTAGAAAATTTAGTCCCATTTTTTAATAGGAGTTATTAATATTTTACTCTACAAAAATGTTATTTTTAAAGCATAACTATAAACAATTGTTCAAATCATTTGAAGACTATTATAAAATGACAAATAGCTAGAATATTGCTATAACATAATCAGCAATTACCATTTTAAACTGAAATTGCTAGCAAATTTTGGACATTTTTCAATTGTAAGTACTCTTCTTTACCTTTCAGTGTGCAAATTTCTTTCTCGATCATCTTCACCTCCAGATTCTGAAACAGTTTCATCTTCAGATTCTGAATCAGTTTCCTCTTCAGATTCATGTTCATTCTCTGCAGCAAACTTGTGAAAGGCACCTTTCAACTCTTCGTCTGCCTACAAATAGGAGAAAAGTTGTGGACAGTTTTTTAAAAAATGTTTTTAATTCAAAAGTACAAATTTAAAAAAAACTTTGTACCAGATGACAACCAAACTAACAGCAATAGGCCAATCATTAAGTTAAACTTCATAAAATGAATAAGTTTTTATAGGATCAAGGCTAAAAAATTTGCTTGGATGGTCAAGATGCCATTTTTTTAAGTACCTACAAATTCATATGCACTATGCGATTCTCAATATTAGTTGAAGAAAATTACATTAATTTTTATAAAGCAATGGTTTCCTATACAGGTAATCCTAGTTTTATTCTTAAAAAATTATATAGTTCAAGACGCTATGTGTTTCTAAAAAGTGATATTGCAACACAGTTAGCGAAAATGAAGCATCAAAATGGCCATAAAATCATCCCCTATTAAGCCATCCAGCTATAGGGTCCTTTCCATGTCAGTTCAACCACAACATGACACACATAATCACCAATTTTGATGAAACTTGGCATGTTCCTTTAATGGATTTAAGTAAGCAAACAAAATACTTTTGCTCTATCTCAATTGGTTTAGGTTTTAGAACGTGTTTTTTATCGATTAGACCTAGCAAACACAATTGGTTCTTTCATAGAAAATAAATTATGTTCCTTATTTACTAACCAATATTGATGAAAATATTTATGAGTATACTTTAATATATAAGGAATCCAGAAAAAAAATTAATTAAACCAGCAAGTATTTATGCATAGCCAGGAAAAATCCTGAAATGTTATTTTGGAAATTAAATATGGAGTTTTACACTAAAAAGACTATCATAAAAAAAAAGTTCATTTATTATTCTTAAAGATATACTCTATCACATGAAGAAATAAAATTAATGGTTTTTTTCAGTCCTTCGTTATTTTTACTGACTTCAAAATAGAAATCACTTGATTCGTATCACAAATGAAAAAGAGCTTTAAAATCAAACAAAAAAATTAAATAAATTTCATGGTGCATAATTAAAGTAATAGAGTAGATTTATTCATTCTAAGACCTGTTCAGAAAATGCATAAATGCTATAATTTAATTTAGTCTTAAAAACTATTTCTAAACTCTAGTCAACTCGCCAATAAATTGCTATTTCATGGAATCTTATTATATGTAATCAAAGCATTGAAGCTGTAACAAGACTGGTGTGCAATTTTGCTTAGTACATAATATTATTTTCCAAAGAATCTATTGTTATTAAAAAAAAATTAATGTTGGGAAAATGGAGAAGTGCATCAAGGGGAAAGTTGCTTAATGATTAGAATTTGTTGAAATATGTCAATGTCATAGATACTATAGAAAACTGTCCGAAAGTGATTTGACTCTTTTAAAATAGAGAACAGAAATAATTTATGATTTAAAAACTATTCGTCTTCATCATCAAAGTGTGCTTTTTAAGAACAAGAATTTTTTCAAAAGGTATCTTGTGACAATTTTAAAAAACATGAGACTTCATTTCAAAAAGCACTTCATGTTGTAACTGTAGAACACAGTAGGATAATTTTATTCAAGGGCTTCAAAGTGAAACCAGCAAAAATCAAACAAATCGATGAGAGTGATGTTGAAAATAGTTTCAATACCTAAAAACATCAAATTCACAATGTGGTATTTACTCCTGCTTAACTATTACAAAAAAAAAAAAAAAAAAAAAATGTGATTGATGAACTATAATTCTTCATTCTATGAAATCGGATGCCCTCCAATGAAATTGCATGGCACTTGGTGCAAGAAAAACTAAAAAGATTAGAAAATGTAGAAGGAAAAATTCAAACTGCTAAAGAAGTTACTTTAACAGAGAAAAAAACTCCCTTGAAAAAAAGTGTGACTAAAAAATGAAAAAAGCTGAAGACTTGGACAAGCTCGTATACATAATTAAAAGATTCAAATGCTGACAATACCAGCATCACTAAGCAACACACACAGATTCGTGCTGACTGATTTGAAACCGGTTGGCAACATTCCATCAGTGGTGCATAGAGAACAGTTGGAACTTGCATACATACCGACGCCTGCAAAAAGCCGATCGGCTGTCAAGAATTGTCACTTTTTTTTAGTTCACTGTTGTAAAAGATTTTTAAATTGCTATGCTCACCCCTTGGGGTTTTTTGTAAATTATTTTTTAATGTAGTTCATTTCCTTTGTTTCATAGTTCCCCTCCAGACTGTGGAAGGCCTTACACCCTCTTGGGTAGGCTGGGCTGGGTTGTAAGTAAGTCACTGCGTTTTGTCGACATCGGCAGCTGTGGGTGGTTCCAGTGACACATGCAAACCTACTGGCACTTGCACAAGCACAGATTTTCGGCCAGCGGTCTTATGCTTCCTTCTCTTTATTTTTATAAAATTATTGAACAATATCTTTTAGAAATATTAACTTTTTTCTTTTAAGCAGAGTGTGGATTCTCTTAAGCATTCCACTGAAATCTTAAAAATCTTCATTGATATTATTAATATAATAATGAGGAAATTATTTATAAACTGAGAAATTTTTTTAATGGATCATTAAAATTCATTATTCTCAGTGGCGTATTAAGATTTTTCAAAAACTGACGCCTAAACATTTGGGGGTCTCTAAAAATATGCAATTTTTATATTTCAACTATTCAGTAATTACGTGTTTAAATAATATAATTGATTCCACATACATTCCATATTTGTATTTCTATTTTTAATTACATTTTGTTTTAAAAAAATAAAATAGAATGTATTATTTACTTTTAATTAGCTTAATAAATGTCTGATGAATAATTGCAATTCTTTGAACTTAGTGTTTTTAAGTTTAACATAATTTTCTTAAGACTTTTAATGCAACTTAAGTCACTAATGAAATGAGAATAATTCTCGAAACAACTTCACTTTCCGACAGCCCTAAAAATAAATATAAATTAGCCGATTTCAAACTTTTTTTTTAAGTTTTGATTTATTTCCATAATGAATGAAAATTCAGATTCTTTCGAATGTTGAAGGGATTACTTTTATTATTACATTGTTAGATTATTGTCATCAAGTATTTTTAATGATAATACATTATAATTTGGTTGTCAATTGTAAGGCATCCGCCTTCGTTTTCGGACGAATGTCACAATTTTTTCACGATTCCCTACCTCTCAATAATTTTTATTGGCCGACTTAACAATAGTAAAGAATTCAGCATCTAGATGATACATTCTTGTAGATCTTGGCACCTCCTTTATTGTCATAGGAAAAGATGCCAAAAGGAATTTGTGACGTTTCTCACTTTTGAAATGATGAAACCAGATTTTAGAAAAATATCTCTATTTGCACAAACACAAAAAAAGACAAACACGCTCTAGAACTTAGTGCAGTATGTCGTATTGAGAAGACAGAGCTCTTACAAAACAACAAGTGAAAAACAAGCCAGACATATCACCTCTTCCTCTGGAGGTCGAAAGCCATCTGCCAGGTGTTTACAAAAAGCAACAAGAGGAGGTACCAAGCATTCTACCAACCACTACCAACAGTAGCCAAACAGCACAGAATTATAGAAAACTTTTTTTCTAATTCCTATAGATACTATAAGTTTAGATTAGTTATATTAACATCCCATCTTGAAGCTACTCAAGGGTTGCTTTTGGGATGGAACTCATAATTTTGAACGGCAGTCAGATGGCAAGGATGATACCCTCTCCAAACTTCTGCACCACACCAGCAGAGGGTCATTTGACCCATGACCCATTCAACATGCACCAAGCCCACAAATACGGTAAACAGACCCACGATAAGCCAAACACACAAACCAATCTTCAGTATAATCAGGTTTTGAACCTGGAGCCCTCTGGCTCAGAAGCTGAGACCTTACCACTAGACCACAATCGCCTTCTATAAGAAGTGGTGGAATCATAAATTATTCTGGGGCAACTTATAGAATACAGGGATGAGATTGTCAAAAAAGCAAAAAGACTGAAATCATATGAAAGCAAAAAATTTGTACCATAATTTATACGCAAAATAGGTTTTAAGAAGTAAAACATGCAACATGATGAAAATATTCCACTATAATAATTAATAACTTAATTATTTATAATTCAGTACGTAGAAATAAGAAAAATATTAAATTATTATTAAATCATTCACATTAAAAGTTAACAAACAAGTTTAACACATCATCAGGGGCATCAGAAAATACAAAATTAGACATTAAAACATATTTACCACATGTACATCACTGAGATGCAACATTCACCTAATAGAAGTCTGAGAAGAATTATATTTAATAGCCTTTTGATAAAAGTTAGGTCAAAAGATAAATAAAAATAAAGACAAATAATTTCTTTCGCTTCATGCAATTGTGTAAAGTGTATTAGCTCTTTATAAATTATAATAATGTATCATATACTGAATTCTGTTTTATTTCTTTTATTTTTATACATTTTTGCAAAAGTAACAGCACAATGATTTTGTACCTTATAAAGTGAGAGGGGTCGAGAAATTGTACAGTTACAATGACAGATTCATTTAGCATTATTGTTATTTCAAACCCTTTAAAACATTTCCTTAATTGTTAAAGAATTGGTTTTCTTTTGTTTTTTAATTGTGTGGTTTTTGTTGGTAACAGATCTCCATTAACACGCTTCACCCCTTGTTTTAGAGGCCTCCTATCTTTGACACATTTTTCTTCAATAAAGGATATGTTTGCATCCTCTGCAAGTTTATTTTCAGTAAAGGCTAAAGTTTTTGCACAGTCTTCATTAGTATCTCTCTGTTTAATTACTAGCATAGTTGTCGGGACTACATTATCTCTAGAATGCCTAGGTAAATCATCTGTTTTATTTATTTTGAGAAGATTTTTTTGTCTTATTCTCTGCTTTTTTGCTGCATTTGCAAACAGCTTTTTAGCTGCCTCTTTTGATAGGAGTTTTTCTTTTTTTAATGTAGTTCATTTATTTGTTTTTGTTCCGTTTTTTTCTTTCTTCATCTTGGTACGCCCTACAAGATGACCTTAAGTTTAACTCGTTTCTTTTCAACATGTTCATGCATTTTTTTTTTTTGCAAAATATGCCACAGAGGTTTTCTTTCCTGCAAAAAGGTGGTACTTAATGCTTTGAATGTTGGAATGTTCATCCTTGTAGAGCTTGCTGATATAATGTTGATTTGTCAGTAGAAGATGAATTGGCTAGTTTCCTAGCCGGTGGAGTTAAGCCGCACTGTTGAGCATATTTTCCCAGAATTTCCTTTCGAAAACAGAAGATAGGAAGGTTTCTTTTCTTTGTGTAAAAGCGGAATTTTCGCAAGAAAAAGCAAATTTTTGCAGGGGGAAAAAATCGGAAATCCGGGAGGGAAAGGGAATTTTGAGGGGAAAAAAAGATAAAAAAAAAAAAATTCTCCAAAATAACATTCTCCAAGGTTTAAAAAAAAAATTTCTCCAAAATAACAAAAACGCGGAAATCCACCAAAAAGCGGAAGAATATCATCCCTGGGAATATAATATAATCTAAACGATTCAATATTCACAAAATTCATAATGGGCTCAATTTATATTAACAGCATCAATTTGCAACATTTGAAGCAGAGATGAATTAAATTTAACCTCATCAGTTGACTTGGATTTTATTCTACTGGATTATCATCCAGCTGAGAATTGGAACAATTCAATTTCATTTACAAAATGAAGAACATTTTAAAATGAGAGGATTAATAGTTATAACATAAAAATTACAGCCACATCAATGCAGAGCAATTAAGAGTTTCTTGTACAAAAAAAATTACTGGATAGTTTTAGAAAGAAAATTGCAACAATTGGAAAAAAGGAGCAATGTACAATTTGAAATAGATAAATATACCTCTTTATCAAACCTGTCTAAGTCTGCTAAAGCTGCTTTTTCAATCTCAGCTATATAATCTTCGCTGCTGCGGAAAATGCTACTTACACCATAATCCATATTACCTTTATTACAGGAAAATAATATGATCTTAGATATTCTGAAATAAATGCTTTCACTTTGTGTTCTTCACTAAAAAATATTTCGAAAGAATCAAATCATCTTCTGAAAGACTGATGCAGAAGTAATGGTTGTTACATTTTATGAGACATGTATAATGATTTAGTTTCGATGTCACGTAACGTAATGAATATGGTTAATTATCTCAATCTAAGTGCAACATTAGGTAATTTTTCTAAGTAAAGCTAACATATGTTTGAAATTATCTAGTTTAAATATGTTGTTTACAATTTTCATAAAACGCGGTATTTTTTACGATGTGTGAACTGAAGTGTTGTTTGGTTGCCATGAACGAAATTATTTTTATTATTCTAAAAATCGGCTATGCTCTTTTAACGGGCCAAATACCAGAAGATTAATTTTGGATTACATTTTAAATCAAAGCAGTGTTTTCTTATTTTTTAAATAAAGGAGCACAAGCGTAGGAAAACAAATATTATCAATGAAGATGTAATTTTCTTTTCAGTATTCTAATGGAGGGAAGAGATTGCATTCATACAGGGCCGTCCAGGACCCAAGGCCTTGACATTTTTTTGTAGCATTTTCAGGGCTATTTAATAAAGATGACGAATATTTGACGAACTGTTATTTTTTACCCAATATCAAAAAATCACAAATACCAGTGACGAATACTACTGTAAAAAAGGTGTGATTCAGTCATTTTTAATTAAATGTGCATAAAATGGTTTTTTTATTTTAATTTCATATCGTTTAATATATTTTTTTTGCAAGGTTTTAGTTTTTAGTTCTATATCCTGCCAACAGATGGCGCCATCAAAATCTAATCTAAAAGCTCTCACAAATGTATGAACTACCCTCCCCACACGGGGGGGGGGGGGCATCAACTCACCCACTCAGGTGGAGGGGGAGCAGCGTCTTCACTGTGCCATGATCCATGATCCACGGGATTGGCTCTTTGGTCACGGCAGATCACCTTACACCACCTCCCTATTATTTTATCACAATTCGCAGTTTCCTCGTTTCCTGTTCCTCCTGATCGCAATTTTCCCCGATCGCGGTTCAATAAGTCTTTCTGTGAATCATCCTTCTTGTTGTGGTATGCGTTTTTGAATGGTTACGGCGCTTTTGTAATTCGAAGAGGAAAACGAATAAGCGTTCCAACTTCCAGCCCATAGGATCAGGGGGGAAGTTATTTCCTTCCTTCCCGCCGGTGTGACTTCAAACCACACAGATAAGCTTTTTGTGGTTGATCGTTTTCTGAAATCTATGGCTATTTTTATTTATTTTTTACTTAAAAGAACAGTCGGAAATAGGATTGGACAATAGCATCGTATAAAAATTAATTGATTACTTTGGCAAACCTTATTGGTATATTAATCTGAGAATTATCGATTTAATATCAGATTTTTATAGATTTTTTTTAGTTTTATTAAATCAATATTCTGAAAACTATGTTATCTTGCAACTTGTAGCGCCCTTGAAATTTATTTCGACCACATTCTTTCATTCATTCCCTCCTCTTAATTGCCAATTTGATACACTGATGAATGGGTTGATGTAGTTAGTTCAATGAAACAGACGATTGAAAAAAGTAACATTTGCCGATATTTTTTCTTTTTCTTTTATCATACGAACTAAAGAGATGAGAATATTTTATGATAGTTTTCAGAAAATTTACCGTTATTTTGCACGCTAAATCATACGCAGGGGGCCACACGCCCTCCAGCCGGTGTCGTGCGGAAATTTCGAGAGGAGGCTTACAGCTCAGATGTCGTCCTCTTCATCTGACCACGGTTCGAAATGACGAGGCCTTTCTCTAACAAACGTAAATCTCCTTTCTAGTTGCAGTAAAATCTTCAAATATAGTCTTTTTATTACATCATAATAGTATGGTTTGAATAAAAATGTGAGATGTTTGAAAAAAACCCACATTTATTTAAAGTTTTGAAACAATATATATTTGTAATGAACAATTAGACTGTACAGAATTTTCCCGGAGTCAGTATTGTTTGATGAAAAAGTAATTTAAAACGTTTATTATTTTATTTATTTATTTTATAATTATTATATTTATTTTAATTTATAACTTTAAGATTATTGAATTCAAAGCTTCTTAAATATCGCCAAAAACTAATTAACTAGTTGCAATTGTAATTCTAGCAATTAAAAGTATGCTTAATTTTATCGTTTCAAAAATAATGACTGACAAGTCAAAATCTATAAGTACACATATGTGAAGTGTTCTTCTATCGCCCGGGGCGCAGAGTCACAGTAAAGTTCAGATAAGATAAAAAGAAAAAAAAAGTAAATAAGATATAAGAAAAAATAATTATATTTAACAGAATTTTATAAGGAAAAAAATCGGAGGCGGGCTTATGAAAAAATATAGATCTCGAGCAACGCGGGGTTCTCAACTAGGTATCTATAAATTCCGTCATGTGACGTAAGTGGTGCGACATGGAGCAAAAATCGTTCAAATCGTAATAACGTTAACATGTGTACCAGATTTAACCCCACTTGTAAGGTAAAACCTGGCAGTTTAATTTTTTTGATAAAAAGAATAATGAAAATGTGACTTTTGTGGAAAGATATATTGTACCCCGATAAACGATGAATATTTCAAAAAAAAAATTTCGAGCTCTATGTCGAATATTTAAACTCAAACAAGCCCTCGAACCTTATCTACACGGTTTTACTCCACTTTTCCCTATTCGTTTTAATGCATTTTGATAAAAGCACTAAAACTTTTTTACGTCTGAAAGATTTTTTCAATGTTTAATTTAATGTTTTTTTTCATTTTACTGAATTTTTATACAAACATTATTTAATGCTTTTCACATATTTTAATTTAATCCTTTTTCTGTTTTTAAAAATTGAAGCATTTAAATATAATAAAATTCCTTCTAGAAGATCACACAAGATCAAATAGAACCAGTGGCGAATCCGGGAGGGGGTATCGGGCTACCCCCCCCCAGACCCAAGCCGGAATTCTTGATTTTATTTAAAATAATTACAACTGTTTTTTCTTAATTTCCCTCTTTTTAAAAATAATAAAAACGTTTCAACATTGCTTTCTGGCTATATAGGCTCGAAAATTTTCTTACTTTTGTAGTCATTCCCCTTGTATTTGTAGTTTTGACGGTGTCGAAGACATTTTTTGGCTAGTTATTTCATTGTAATTTTTATTAAATTATCGAAAGTATTGTATTGTTCTTTATGATTGTTATTGTCAGGTGAGTAAAGTCTATAAAGTCAAACAGTATTGGTTTACTATAGCCTTGAGGTTTGACATTCGTCACAACGATACAAAATTTTTATGCCCTCCGCCCCCCCCCCCGGCCCCGGCCCGAATCCTAGACTCGCCACTGAATAGAATACATATAACTTTGCCTAGAAGTGTATATTTTTTACTATAAATATTTTACAAAAATAATAAATGTTTATTAAAAGCAATTCTTTAGAAATGGTTTGGAAACATTCTTTCAAAACTGATAATTGAAGTAAAATATTGAGTAATAACTTGAATTTTTGAAAGCATTAATTTTCTATCATTATAGAAGGTTTGAATATGAAAAGATTAGAATGAGAAAACTTATAAACACGGAAAATTAAAAATTCGAACTTGTTATTTGTACTCAGAATATGTCAAAACTATAAGTTGTAATTATTAAAAAGTCTTAAATTCAAAATTTAAAAGATAACGGACAATACGTAAC
>BGPR01011669.1:34154-47690 GCA_013235015.1 Araneus ventricosus | reverse complement strand
ATTTTTCAATTTTAACCTAAAAAAATAGGGGACATTTCCCCTATTATAAAAATGCATAACGTGTATGTCTTTGAACAACCCAAATCTCGTAAATTCACTTTTAAAAATGTAATTAACAGGAGCCCTTATGATAAAATTTTGTCTTTTTGCATTTTTTACAAAACGTGTTTCTTTTTTCAAATTTCGTTAAGAATACATAATAATCATTTTATTCAATCGTATGAAATTTTATACCATAATAATATAATTATTACACATGCTAAACATGCTTTTATTTATTTCTGGGGAGTAGTATATTTTTAAGATGCTATTTATGATTATTCAGATTTTCAAATTATATGTCATTTATATTTAAAATTTTTATTTTAAGAATATTAAAATGAAAATAAGTTCTTTGTAATTATTGGACATTTACTCTTACTAATAATAATATTATGCTAATATTATGCTAATTTTGTGGTGATTTTATTCGGAATTGTTTTTTATGAACTTACTAATTTGTACTAAGAATTTTAAGGTCATCGCATCAAAACACATTTTAGATTTGCTATTTTAAAAAGCACTTTAAGAAAACAATACTTTTATATTGTTTTTTCTAATGAAAACAGCCCATTCTTTGAATATCACTAACTTTTACATCGGAGATAACATTAATTAACAAAAAACATTTTAGATTTTGTAAAAAAATCCCTTTAATTTACAACTGAGATTTCAAAGATTTTCGTTGCCAAGCAAGTCCCAGTTCCCTTAACGCTTTATTTGCCGACGTTACTAAAGTGGAGCGTGGTTAAAGTAGGACCTTAATCACGCTGATATCTTCTTAATCTGACCGTTTTTCCTGACAGTATTCACATGAACAGGAGGAATGGAATTCCGACAGCTACCAGTAGACGGCAGATGAAGGCAGGAGTTATTTTTTTAATTATTAAGGAAATTAATTAAATTATTTTTCAATTAAAAGAGTTTTTCATCTTTCCTGGGGTTATTCTACATTAAAACGTATCTAACGATGCCAAAATCAAATTACAAAGTCGCTGGTAAGTTAATTCGGTAAATAAAGGGCTAATCTTTTAAAATTTATAATGACTAGTTTTATTTTCTTTCAAAAGTTAGGATTGTTTTCTTGCGCCGATTGAATTGCTATTTACACTTCCTCGTGCGAGGAGTCATTCCTCGTAAATAATACTCTCGACGTTTTCCGCAGCTGTTTTCCTGCACAGCGCTCCTCTGCGTCTTGGCTGTGGCCATCGCCTCCCTGCACGGAGACAACCGATACGGCGGACACCAGTCCCTCGGGCACAGGGGCTACTCTTCAGGACTTCACGCCCGCGGGCCCTACGGAGGACCTTCTCGACCCGCAGCCCCAGCACGACCAGGAGCACCTTCCCACCTAGGAGCACCTTCCCACCCAGGAGCACCTTCTCACCCAGGGGCCCCTGCACATCCCAGATCCCCAGCACACCACGGAGCGCCTGCTAGGCCCGCCGCCCCCGCATACGGCGCCCCTAGGCACTACGGATCCGGACCCGCCCCTTACGCCCCAGCACACCACGCAGCCCCCTCCAGCTACGGAGCACAGAGCGCATACGGTAAGTAATTTTCACGCATATGCAGGGTGTCAAAAAATGTGAGCACACTTTAACCTTTCACAGTTCACTACATATTTCGTTTTGAAAAGTACTAAATTTAGTTCAAAAATGAGTACTAAACATGTATCTGATCAGAAATACGTGAAGAAAAAAAATAGTATTTTTTATTTTCAAGGAAGTTGTGGCTTCACAGCGAAACCAATGAACGGTAACGGGCTATCTTTCCTCCGAATAAGTTATCATCGAAATACGATTTAAATTATATATTTACTTTATAAGTATACGTGAGTGTTCAGGATAGTCAAAATTCAGTATTACGTTCGCACGATATCTTTGTGAATACTAACAGGATTGAACTGGAATTTTTATATAAGTTGGCTTATATATCTGGCTCTTAAGTTATGAAAGGAAAATTACGCTACGTTTCGCCCATGCGCAGTAAAGATATGCTGAATGTGTGGTTTCACTGCGAAACCAATGAAAGCGAAAGGGTTAAATATTTAGGAAATCGATGTTTATTCAAGTACATTTTAGAATCCAGAGGCATTATTGAATTGTTTCGTAAAGGCCTATTTTGAAACTGAAGACCTTCCTTGGCACTGCTTGACAGCGCGAAACATTTCTTTCGGTGTTCGCGTGCATTCTCATTCAGTGGCTGCTCTCCATTCAGGGGATGCTCAAGAGAGAGCCCGTGAAACCTGCTGCAGTCGCTGAATTGAGAGCACCCTTTGAATAATGGATAATGGTATTCATCGGTACTGATACTTGAGAAGAAATGCGTGGCTGCAGTAATGATATTCTGACTGATGGCATCTGTCAAAGAGCAGGATATTAATTCATTGTTTTTCAATAAAATCCGGAGACAGTATGTGTAATTTAATCAAGAAAGAACGAAAATATGTTCATCTTGCATATTTTATTTAAATTAAAACGAGCGAAAATGTTCTCCCCTCGCGACTCCCTGACCGCGGGGGCCTAGTGATAAAGTCTCGACTTTGCGATCGGAGGGTTCCAGGTTCGAAACCCGATTTCACTAAGGATCTGCCATGTATGGGAATGCTCTTTAAATCATACGTAATGAGCCAAACGTCCTCCCGCTGGTGCGGTGCGGAAGCTTGGAGAGGGAGGTCCCAGCCCAGGTGTCGTCCTCGTCATCTGGCCTGATGCCACCCTGCACCCCTGATACTTATGACTACTAGAGACACCACATCTGTTTTAAATGGACACAAGGCGGATAAAGCACGAACACCACAACCAAGAGACAGAACCATTATATTGAAAAACAAAATTTACAAAACAATTCAAACAATTTCCAGACATGTACTGAAAATGAATAATAAAATAAACTTAAACACTATCAAAACAACAACTTATACATAAAGGCATGTCTATCTGTTCAAGATGTTTCACGATATCAGTCTTATTTAAAAATAAGAAAGGCGCAGTTCGGGTCAGCGCCGTAGATTATTCGTGGAAACGTCGGGATAAAATCACAAAACAAGTGTTTCGTATTAGTATGCAATTTAATTATCAATCTCTTTCATACAATATTTACACAGAGTAGTATAATGGTTACAGAATAGATAAATCACAAGTTTATCGCATGTAGCAAGGGTCTGTGGTAGCTTCTCGACCCCATTCAAGGTGAATTGCAGTGTTGGTTGAATTTTAGAACATCACTCATAGTACATTTTTCATGCTGTCAGTTTGTTCACATTTTATTGCATTTGGGGAAGTCAGCAGCCCTGATAACCTCCCTATTAGGGTGTCTAGATAGTGTTAAAAAAGTTCTGTACTTTCTTTTTTTTACCATTTCGTTTAAAATTATTTTTAAATTTAAATTCTAAATTCTTTTTATACGCGAAATACAGAAACCAACTGTCTTCAAAGTGGCCTGAAGTTATATGTTTTGTTATTTCAGTTAGTTGTAATATTTGTTACTTAAAATCTGCTTCTAAAAAATTGATTTAAAACTAATAAAAATACCTGGTTTTGCGAGCTGGATTGGGGAAAGGGGCCTCGAAACTTGCATTGCCTTAGTCTTCCACCCGCCACGCGACCCAACTCATTCACTATAAATAAATAGGTCGATTTGCGTAATTTTTTGATACATTTTTTGTTATTAATTCTCACTTTTATAATTAGATGACGCTTGAAATATCACCAAAGAGGCTGAAATTAATTCATGACAGAGACTCAAAAATATCTATGCATATAATATGTTATTTTGAATAAAATCAGCTACTTTTGAATACTTTATTATGGCACATTCTCCTGCCCAAAAAATGACAGAAGATGTAGTAAAAACATAGAGATAAGTTTTAAAACAAAAAATGAAGGATATTATTAAAATAAAAGTAAAATATGTGCGATTATTAATGAGCCAAGACAGTGGTGTCTGTCGAACTTTTAGAGGTGCGACCTCTCCGTACTGTTATTTCTCCAGTTTTAATAAATTTTAAAAATATTTTTAAAGTATATTTTGAACAACATTTTTCATTGTTTGGGCTACAATACAGCCGCCCATCGCGACAATATCCGATGCATTTTTTATGTGCACGTTAGCGTTTCCCTGTGATTGTTAGCAAATTTATAAAATAATATAAACACAGACGAATCAAGTCTGAAATATTATCATGCTGCTTTGTTTCCGACCACAGGTTCGCATCAGCTTTACGGTTTTTTTAAAAAAAAAACTCTAACATAAACAAACCGATCGTTGCCATCGGCAAAAGAGAAATTAAACCTTTTTTGCGATACGTACCCTAGCGTTATATATATGTAGTTAAATATTTTATAAACAATTAAAACTCAAATAACATTTTCAGTATGTACACATATTAAACCAACAATTAAAATTAAATATAAAATAATGTTACCTTATTAATAATCATACAATGAAATACAGAAAGATAATTAAATTATAAACTATTACTATGAAAAAGACAACCCAGAATTGGAATTCCAACAATCAAATGCCAATCTATCTTAGGAATCGATTAAGTCGCATTAAATCCGAATTTTAAAGGCGCCAACCTTCTGCGAAAGCCAATTATTGGAAAAAGCAAAAAGTATAGGAGTAAATTTCCAAAATATTTCAAGATAATAACGAGAAAATATAACTAAATGCTTACCAATTCAAAGTTTCAACAATTATAATGCCAAGAGCCATATACGAAATACAGTTCCGCATTTATAGTGAAAATATTATAACAAAATTAGATTATATACTATACTAAAACATCATTAATAAATTAAACTATAAATTTAATTTTAAACTCATTATAGAAACTTATTTTAGTATGAGAATATACTTAAAATTATATGATGCAATCTTAAAATTAAATGATGCAATCTTATTCTAAAAATAGTGGCGTCATCTACCTATGTAGTGAAATACTAAAATCTATGTGAATTCCATAAATATGATTATTTCAAAATAATTAATTCCAAAAAACTATTAATTTAAAGGTGTTAAAAATTTTTTGTCAACATAAGCAAACATGAAATTAATAGGAAATCCATATCTCAAAGCATTTTCAATAAATGTATCAATATATGATCTCTTTTTTTTCTGTCTGTGATTAAAATAGTGCCTCTATGGATATAATTCAGGACGATAAATTTGAATACTGATATTGCTATTCCAAAATGGTAGCCTATTTATATTAAACTGAAAAGTGTTTCTTTTATCATAAATCTCAGTGCTTAATTTATTATCAACTATTTGATGTCAAGATCTAGAAAATCTACAGAAGAAAAACCTTCATTAGTTTTAAGTAAAATTATATATATATATATATATATATATATATATATATATATATATATATTTGATAGCAACAGAGTTCATTTAAATGCTTAAACTTACCTTTTCTTCTTAGTATCTATAGTAATTTCAACTTTTTCGATTTTATTTTAGATTTGGTTATTTTGTTTAATTAATGAATATTTAGTTTATGAATTGCATTTTGATTGTCTTGTTTACTTTGTTTTTGTATGTTCATATATAACAAGTTATATTTTGGTTTATATTAATATATATATAGTTAAATATTTCATTTCATCAATTCATGTGTTTTATTTTAAATATATACAAATCTTAACACAAAAATTAAAATCAAATTACCTTATCAATAATCATACAAATGAAATACAAAAGATAGTTTGATTAACGACTATCACACTCTGAAAAAAGACAACCTAGAAATGGAATTCCAACAATCAAATGCTTATCAGCCTTGGGAACGCATTAATCTAGATTTGCGGCGCCATCCCTCTGCGGAAGCGAATTGTTGGAAAAACGAAAAAAATAGGGGAATAAATCCCCAAAATCTTTCAAGATTAGAAATGAGAAAGTATATAACTCATAACATACCATTTCAAAAGTTATAATTATTGTCAGGTCTTGATATATATAGATCTCTATATTTATAGAGTTTGTTTGGATAATATTGTGCTTATGTACTTAAAACTCGACTCGTTGAGTAGATTGTAGAACTGATATTTGCCTCCTTTCAGGTCCCGCCCCCTCCCACTACGGTCCCAAGCGCAGCGTGTACCAGCCTCAGCCTCAGCACTCGAGCTACACCCAGCGCAGCGAGAGCAAGTCCCAGAGCCATGGGCGGGAGATGAAGTACACCATCAACGACCCCCACAACCGAGGCACCACCCACGTCACCGAGACCCACGTCGTGAGCAACAAGGAGATGCACGGCGCAGAGGCCGAGGCGGCCATGAAGAAGCTCATGGGCTCCATGGGCAGCGGAGGACACGACGGCGGCTTCCAGGACTTCGTCAAGGGAATGGGCCTCCCCTTCTACTGAGCAGTCACTCCCCCTCCACCTCGGACTATCTTAACTTATTTATTTTATTCTCGTTCTGCGGAGTTGATTAGTGGCTCTGCATCTTATCGTTGTTGTATTTTAAGAAAAGGGTAATTATTATCGTTGAAAAATGTTTGTGTTATCTGTAATCGTTATTTTAATTTTGTTCGGTCTATTTAATCTCATGGATATGTATCTGAAAGATGAATTGAAGGATGAAAAAGGAAAACCGAAAAATTGTGTCTCTTTTTCTTTCCCATCTCATACACCAGCCATGATTATTTTTAACGGAGAGCACGAGCTCGAAGTTCACAGTCTCCGAACCTGATTAAGGGGAGACGAAAACCTCTATACATCCAATGTTAAATTGGCATTTTTTATGTACCTTTTCTCACAACCTATTATAGATACAAGTTTGAAATTTTCCATACTGTTTAAATAGACATTTATCTCTATACTGAGGTGAAGATCTTACATAAATTTAGCTTGGATATTTTTAAGAAGATTTTTAACTGAATGTCACTTTGAATTTTTCAAAAAATGCCGTTTCCTAACACGAGATCAACACTATTAAGAAATAATTTTGGAATATCAGAAAAAATTTCACATCAGTATATACATTTGCATATATAGAATAGGTGGTAAAAATTTCAAGAGCATATATAAAGCAGATTCTGAGAAAAAGGTACACGCAGTTTGAAAAATTCAGTTTTGAGATCATTCAAGTTAAAGGTATAAATCTTGTGTTACATTAATCTGTTTACATTTTTTTAAAGTTTATTTTAACTTACTTCTGATATGAACACGAGGAAAAAACTTATATCGTTAGAAGGAACTTGAAATGGAGATTTCAAATATATAAACATCAGAAAATCGAATTTTTGAAAGTATCACCCAGCTAAAAAAATCTTCAGAAATAATCTGCAGAAAATCTGAAGGTATTTGGAGCATGTTTTCTTCAGATTTTCTTCAGAAAAAAATGTAGAATATCTGAAGAAAACTGTGTTCCAAATACCTTCAGATTTTCTGCAGAAAAAAATGTAGAATATCTGAAAAGATATGTTCCAAATACCTTCAGATTTTCGGCAGATTTTTCTACAGTCAAGGTTTAATTATTAATTTCAATTAATGTAATTATTAATTTCATTAATCTAATTTGTGATTCAACTTACTTGGACGATGCTGATTCAGATTATGACAAAACTTCAAACTCATCCCGCCCGGGATTCGAAACCGTGTTCCTCTAGTTGGCAGGAAGGAACGCTAACCACAACTTGATTTGGTCCTGAATAACTAAATTCCTTGAAAAGTACTCTCATCTCATGAAATGACAACATGTACGAGGGCATATCAAAAAGTAAGGTTTCTTATTTCTTTTATTTTGATAATTTTAAATAGTTTACAATGAAGAAAGTGTAGCCTAAATGAAAGTGCATATGTGCCTTATTTTTCCACATAAGTGCCTTGTTTGTTGAGGCATTTATCTTACCTTCGAATCAATGAATCTCAGCCCCTTTGGTAGAAAGGTGTGCCTGGTGATGAAGCCAATGGCTTCCGAAAGATTTGCTTGGCTGTTGAACGTCATCATCTGCGTGAAAAATGTTGTGTTGAAGATGTTTTTTAAGCTTGGGGTATGAATAAAAGTCGAAAGGGGCCGAATCAGGACTGTGGGGAGGATGTGGCAGAATATTTTCGATTGCCAGAAATCCAAGAGATTTCGCGTAGCACACGCACACAGTGGCGAAGCCAGGACTTGGGTCGGGGGGAGGGGACTGAGGTATAAAAAGTTTTGTATCGTAGTGACGAATGTCAAATCTTATGCCTAATGCAAACCAAACACTTTAACTTTACAGACTTTTTTCACCTGGCAATAAGAGTCATACAGAACACTACAATACTTCCGATAATTTAACAAAAAACACAATGAAATAACTAGCAAAAACATTTTTTTGACTGTGTCAACGCTGCAAATACGAGTGGAATGACTACAAAAGAGGGAAAATTTTCGAGCCTGTCAAAAACCAGGAAGAAATGTTTTCACTTTTTAAAAAGGGAGATTGAGAAGAAACAGCTGTAGTGATTTTAAATAAAATAAAGAATTCTGGCCTAGCTCTGGGGGGCTGCAGGCCGATAGGGCCCCCCCCCCCCGGAGGCACCACTGCACACACACATAAAAAAAACGAATAGCAGATCGCCCTTTTTCCCTGGACCATTTTCGCACCATTTTAAATGGATGCGTGTGCTCTAATTGTTCTAGACAGAATAAATCATATTGAATTTGAACTCCTATGAAACACTATAGCCCTCTATTCGCGATGGTATAAGCTTTAGATTTGATGGGAAAAAAATGGGGAACCTTACTTTCTGATATGCATCGTATTTATCAAATTGAGCTGTAACTACAATTCTGTCTTCTTGAGAATGAATGCCCTTTTAGTAATGAATTTCGAACGTGAGAAAACTGTGAGTAGCACTTAGGGACCGCCTTCCTCTGTCAAGGCCGTCTTATCCAATGTCCTAATTGGGCTTCAAAGGCGCATAAAAATTTACTACGCTGATTTTATTTCAATTCTAGAACAGAAAAATTATTTAATTATGATTTTAAATATGTCAAAAGTAAAATATTATTAGGGTTAGTAACTAGACAGCTATCGATTGTGTAATGTTACATAAACATGTCATTACAAAAACAATTCATATAGAGACGATCAAGGAAAAAATCGTGACTATGTGTGTAATGGAAGTTGCCTACATTATCCATGATAAAGTAGTTGATTGCCTACATTATCAATGATAAAGTAGTTGATTCCTAATATAGTAAGGCGTCAGTTTCAGGTTTTAGATCGCTACGTTGAAGAATATTATATGTTGTATTGCAATTTCGAAAACACAGTGTAATTATTTTAAATATAATAATACTGTTTATATTATGAGTAGATATAAGTTTAAAAAATTTTTTTACGTGCGAATCTTTTTATGCACAATAATATATAGCCCGTAAATGCTAAGCAAAATTGTTTATTATTTATTTTATTAATAATATAAAATTTAAGTTATAGGTTTTTAAACCCCCAGTAACGGTTCTCAAAGGGCGCCAAATTTGTTAAGATGGGCCCTAACCTCCGTTGCCCCAATGTAACCTACTCCAATGGAACCTTACCCACAGCTTGCCAATCTTGTTTCCATTTGCAGTAGAGCCCCGCTAATCCGAACTAATTGGGACCAATGCTTGTTCGGATTACAAAAAATTCGGATTACCCGAAATTCCGATAAAAATAGAAAAGAAAAAGATGTGTTCTAAAATAAATGTAAGTTATAAGTAGTCAGTTCTACTATCTCTTGAATTCCTTTAATTCAAAAGCAATAGAAAGAGAATATGTCTCCCTTTTTCATTAGAATAATGGATGGGCTCCTGTATGAAGTGACCTTATCTTACGGCGACTTGCATTAGTTTCTTCAATGTGTACAAAATTATGCACGCTGAAAAAGTACTTTTTTGTTTTTAGTATGTCTATTCAAATCTTTTCAATTACATATAATTTTCGAAAATAAAAAAAGATTCGGATTAACCGGAATTTCGGATTAGCGGGGTTCTACTGTACCTCGCGAAATATATTCAGAGGTGAGCATTCGAAACAAAGGGTTGCGGGAAAGCAACAATATCCGCGCTTGCTGAGTTGACAATGCAGAGAAAACTAACCACAGCCGGTTAAAGAATCCCTCACGAGAATCAACAGAAATTCGTCTCAAACTTGGGTTTCTGGGTAAAATGAAACACTCACAGCACTCTTTCTGTGGCTCTGGGACGCCTCAGTGGTGTATTCTTCTCGAACAAGTGTGTCGCAATTTTGTTGATAAAAAAAAGAGTCCAGAAATACTCGGACTTTCAAAAGCTTCTCAACAATTTAAATTTGTTCCTCGAATCCAAGCATTCCCCACTGGCCTGCGACTAAAGCGAAAGTTGCCAACAGATATTTTGATGCATATAGTCAAACTATAAGTCAAACTTTTCTTTTAAATAAATAAATAAATATTCCGATGTCTGTGCTTAATGCAATTGTATCCTTTATGATGACCCTCTAACTGGATTACCGGAGACAAAAGTTTCAACTACAAGTTTTAATGTTGAAATGAATGACAACACGAAAATACCATTGTAAGTAAACTCATGTAATTTAAATATTTTTTTCTTAAACAATCTTTCAATTAATATTGATAATTTAAGGTAAGGAGCCCAAATATCACTAAAGCCATTATTTTAATAAGAGGACTAATTCGAGTGCAATTTGACTAAAAACTATTTTAATCTATTATCCAGAATGTTATCTAAAATCAAACGGAATTACAACTCTAATACGCAAGTTTAACACACACGCACAAAGTTTTTTTGTGACCGCGACATTTTTCCTACCCCAAAAAAATGTTCTAATATCGTCTACGTCTAAAGTGGATTGAAATAAAGTGTAACTTATGTTATGATTATACTTTCTTTATTAAATATGAAAATTTAGGCACAATAAAATTGAAAGTAATACAAGATAGCTTTTTTCGTACTTTTAGGAACATAATTAAAATATTGTTTTAACACTTTTCCCCTAAATAAAACATCAAAATAAAACAGAACTTGGGAGCGTTGTCAGGTGATAGGACATCAAACATGTATTTTTTAAAAGTAATGTTTTTTTAATATAGTGCCCCTAAAAGGGCGATAATGGCAATGCTCAAGTGGGAGATGATTGGAATACTCAAGTGCGCGATATTAAGAACAAACTTACCGTCACACATGGCGGCATCCCCCTTCGGAATGGGATCGCAAACCAAAATATACCCAATTATAGTCACTAACAATGCCTCAAATGGTTTAACATTACGACTTGAACTTTACTGATTGTACCAAAAGTAATGAAACATGATTATTAATTCACCTAGAACGAAAATCAGCAAAACTCGCCGAAGAAAGAAGAAAACATTACAGGCTGAAATGGCTTCCTCAAACAACTGCTGAAGCTTTGTGGTTGCGGTAGTGGCCAACATATACCACTACGTATCGAGAAGAAACCGTGGTAGGCGATATTAAGAACGTGGGCGATATTTGGGCACCCTACTATATTTATTTTGGCTCTGAAATATTGTAATTTAGTTCTTTTTTTGCTTTATTAAATTAAAAATTAAATTTTGTCGTACATTAATGCTTACGACTACAAATTAGTTGCATAACGGCCTTGTTAGGGTAGGATTTGACATAAGATTTAGGCTGCTTAGATCAATTAGTATGAAGGATTTAAATTATTCAACTGCATACAGAATCCGTAAGAAAACAAAATAAAACAAGGAAGTGTGTTTGGCGTAGGTTCCCACCCTGTGGTACGTGCACCCTTGGGGGTACGCGAACGTAATATTGGGACTGGCTGGAAACACAAAACAATGGATTGAAATGAAAGAAAAAAAATATAAAATTTTTGTTTCCTCAAGTTCGTGTAGAAAGTGAAAGTTACGCCAGTGTAAAAGCCTGCCGGGTAGCAGTGAAAGAAAAATGCAGAGAACTCGGCATTAAAGTAATAAAATATTTATTACTTTTCACGAACAAGGAACTTGTGGAAAGAGCATGCTCGTCTTACGCGTATATTAATAACAAATGCCGCAGCAAGCCTGACGCAGCTTCAGGCATGAGATTATATCTGTCTTCATTTTAAACTAATTTCATAAACTCGCTTCCATGAAACTAGTCAATGTTTGCGTTGAAATTGTGTCTTCCATTTGAACAGTTGATTATCTCGATGAGTAAATGTTAGCTTTCATCGCAAGTTAATAAGAGATCATCTCAATGTTTTTTCATATGTTAAAACGTAGACCTAACACTGCCATTATAAAAAAATCCCCGTCGGCAAGCCGGAAGGCAAAGGGGCTGTCCATAAATCAACTGTGAACGGAACATTGACCATAAATGTTCCTGGACTGTGAACTGTGTCCATAAATGATATCACACTTCTTTTCAATATTTTTGACCCCCTCCCCCCATTGTCACAAAGTGTCACACTTCACCATACCCCCTCCCTTCCCCTTGTCACACGTCACACTATATTACATAAACATATACTTGCAGTTCAGAAACAAAGCACTACGTTATAGATCATATTTCAAATTTTATTTTTAAACTTTAACTGTGCGTTTTAATGATATTTGTGAGCACAACAATAATAATGATTACATGTGTACTTATTTTGTATGAAATAAGATTAAGGTTTACAACAAAAAACCTAATTAATATACAATAGTAATAAAATATTAATGTAAAAGAGCAATTGTAAACAGAACTATTTTGGAATTTCAAATGGAATTTGATATATTTTGCTTTAAATCTTATTTTTACTTTATGAACACAAAATACTCTTAAACAGATTGAATTTCTTTTTAAAAAAACGCCTCATTAAGATCAACCTGTTTGTGCCACTACCAGTCCTACCACACACGTCGTATCTTTTGTTGGACATTTCAAGGGTGTGACAGGGGGAGGTTTGCTTCTAATGGTGAAGAATTTCTGCTGCTACCATATTTTCAGAACCTACACTGAATGCCTGTTTCAAAAAGAAAGGAATATAAGTAAATAAAAAATCAGATGAAAGTTGTTTTAGCCCCTATTAAAAAATACCCTCAAATTCTGGTAATTTCAAAATAACTTCAAAATTTAATCTGCTGATTTAAATGCTTTTATTTTAACCAAAATATGTGATGTCACACTTCTTGTTACCCCCTCCCTTGTTGCGAACTGTCGCAATTTCACGACCCCCCCCTTCCAAGCGTACATCATTTGTGGACGGCCCCAAAGGTAGATTCCTTTTGTCTGGAGATATAAGGAAAATAACATTTCATCCTCTATTTCCCTTAGAATCCTACAGACGGCTCTGAGTAGCTTCAGTTAAAACAACTTGAACAACAGAAAGTTTCTTATTAATATGGGATAATTTCGAAGTCGCCACGAATTGCTTTTCAAGAGTGAGTCTCAACATCTTTGCTCATCCTGCAAGAATGAAAGAGACAGGAAGAGACTGCAAATGATGTGAGCTTCTCAACAAGGAGTAACATCTATAGGTTGGAAGATACCTTACGTTGGGGGGGGGGGG
>BGPR01011669.1:10672-30840 GCA_013235015.1 Araneus ventricosus | reverse complement strand
GGTTTAATTTTGTTTATAAATGTTAAAATTTCAACATTAAGAAAAAGGCGATATAGTTTTCTTTAAAGTAAAAACTTTTAGTAAAAAGATGGAAAATGTTTCAAAATTTTTTTTTATAAAAATGTTAGTTTTGTACAAATTATCATTGATTTATTGAATTAATAAAAAGAAGGACGGTCTAGGAGATGCTATTAAAAATCGGATGTTTTTTTTTAAATAGAGACAAAGATAATTATCTCTTTGTGCTATCTTCGCATCAAGCTTGTTTTGCAAATTTGCATTGTAAAGGAGGTGGCCCTATTTGCCACGGTGAACTTGCAGCAGACTTGCAATGCAAGGAAGGTGGCGCTAGTTGTCACGGCGAATTTGCTACAAGTTCGCTTCAAGTTTGACGCGTCAAATTTGCTACGACAAGCTAATATCAAGTCAAAATCAAACTTGCTGCAAACTTACGTGCTATCTGGGTAGTAAGATAATAACCCCATTGATTTAAATGGTCCAATCTAGACAACTTTTGGACAACAACGACAAGTCCCCTTACTTTAAATTTAAACTTTTTTCATAAAATGATTAGAATAAATTGTAGCTAAAGAAATTTCGTGTCTGAGGGTATTATGACATACTTTCCTACTTGATCGATTACACCTGAATTTAAAGACTTGTTCCCTAACTGTAACCACGTAGCATTTTTTTCTAAATATTTAATAGAATTCGGCAAAATATTTAATGGGATTGAAGTTATAATACCGATTCAATTTAGTGTGTCTCCCCTATATTTCAATGAAAAAGTTCAAAGTAATTACTGAACCTTTAGTTACATACTGCTCTAATTTTTGAGCGATTTTATTCATAATTGTTTTTTTTCTGAGCGTACCGACTTGTGGTGATGATCTTAGTTTAGTTTAGTTTAGTTTAGTTATATTAACTCTTTAACTGCGGATACTTTCTTATACAGTGCACTTCCGATTATCCGGGTTAATCACCGGGAGGGATCGCACGGACAATAGAAAAATACGGATAATCCGAAAACTCCTTTTTATTAAAAAAAAAATCAACATCAGTACAAAAATATAAAAATTACCTACATTTGCATGCTGTATAACATCAAACTAGGAATTTTCCTTTTAATGTTTATTGCTTTAAAAAATCTGTAATGCGTCTTTGCTTCTGCTGTTTGTTCATCTCTTGTCGTATATCGACACATATTTTACGAACCGCAGTCATGTTACCGTAATCAAATCCTCTTTGCCCCATATAATCTAACAAAGTTTCCACAGATTGTAGAGCAGCAGAATGAGAAATTGTATTTCCCTCATTTAGTACATCTTCTGCATCAGTACGAGCTGATTCTCCATTATCAAGTTTTTGAAGGATTTTTAATTTTTTGTTTAACATTTAAAACGTTTCGTTTTCGTTTCACACCACTCATTTTTAACAGTAAAAAATTTCACGCTAATAACTGACGATAAACAAGACGCAAAAACTAAAGGAACACATGCGAAAGTGAAAGAAGACGAAGAAGTTAAATAATGACGTGTCAGGGAGAAGCGTGTTCGTAAGAGAATGAGCTAGCAGGAAGTGGATGATTCATTTCTCGGAAAATTAGGGATTGAACCGGTAGAGATTGCACGTGGAGGAAGATAGAAAAAATCTATTCTTTAGCCTCCGCCGTCACGGCTCACTAGTTCGAAATGAATCTGTCGATCAAACATCAACATCGATTTTATATGCATGATAAGCGTGAAAATGTTTCTCTTTAAATTTTTTTGTGATTCCGGAATGAGAACGGATAATCCGCGCACGGATAACAGAGAGTATACTGTATATGCGGTTTATAAACCACATCTGCAGTTAAAGGATTTGAAAAGGGTCCGTTTTGAAGCAACACGAGGGCTATTTTGGGACGAACCTCGTCATTTTGAACCTCAGTCAGGTGACGAAAACGTCACGTGAGCTAGCATCCCTCTCCAAATTTCTGCGCCACACCAATTCGAGGACGTTTGACCCCTACGCATGATTTAACGCGCAACCCGCCCAATACACGACGAATCTTCAGTGAAATCGAGTTTCGAACCTGGAACCCTCCGGCTCCGAGGCCGACACCTTACCACTGGCCACCGCGGTCTTCGTGATCAAAGCACAACACATTTCGATTTACTATTCAAAATCAAATACTTTTGGAAACATATATTTTTACGCTGTTTTAAAATGAAAACAGCACATTCTAGAATACCTTACAGAATTCTAGAACTTATATACAAAATTTTACAACAAATATAATATCTAGGAAAAATCCCATCTCAAGGTTCACCCCTTGATGAGATTCTAAATTTTACAAAATTGGGATATTTTTCTGAAGAGATACCGACATTTATTTCAAAAGTGGTTTCTCTGTGAACCGAATTTTTTTCTCCTTTTCCTTCAGTCTGGGATCTTTCGGTTCACAGAGAAACCACTTTTGAAATAAATGTCGGTATCTCTTCAGAAAAATATCCCAATTTTGTGAAAGTTAGATTCCCAACCGGTTGAGAAAGACCATCAGCAGGATTCTCTTCTTATTATTTTTTTGTTTCTATTTTAGTGTCGACTTTGTCCTAGTGTTATTTCAGTTTGTTAGCTAATGTTTGTTTTATCGCCATTGTACTCTTGGAAGCTGCTGCCTTTGCGCGCACCGGATAATGCTCTGCTTTTCTCCATATTCGTTTTGAGCTTCTGTTGTTTCATTGTGTATTATTACTGCTAAAGTGCATGTTTTGTAAACGAGTATTTAAAAGATGCTCCGATTAGAGGATTCATATGAAACTGCATACCTGTCAGCCTACGAGAAGCAAACAAAATTTGGATACCGCCTCTGAATAAGTGCATAGTCACTGTAGAACCAGTAGTAGAGATTTTGAAACCTCTTTCATTTTTCAGGAGAAATAAATCAGAATTTAAATGTACTGCTGGAGAGTATTTTCAAAACATATGAGAAAAATAATTTATCTCCTCTTTCAAGCCGACTTCTTCTTAAAAAAAGTATTCCCGCTCATCGAACTACCCTGTTATTCACTGATGATTGAAAACAGAAAGAGCACTTTTTCCTGTTTGTTAGGAAGAAGCGGTCAATAGGAATGGAAATCATTCTTTGGAGCGATGCACGACGTGTAGAAGTTACTCGGTTTATTTTCTTTTCTCATCTGTGTTCTCTTATTTCCGCTTAGTGAAGTCGGGTTCTACAAATAACTCGCTGAGTTTCACAAAAAAAGCTTTTAGTTTGACACGAGTCAGCATACAAACGGGCATGAGCACATCACTAGGGTTGCCATAATTGCCAAACATTGATGCGGGACGTTTAAGCGCTAAAAAAATAAAGCATGCAAAAAGTGGGGAGACAATGGTTTATTTTATATTACTCTTTACTGATAAAAAAACAAGAAGGTGTAATCAATTTAATAAAAGGAACACGTAGAATAATGAAAAGATGCAAGGCTACTCCTTTTGAGCCCAGTCACAACTTAAAGTTGATCTAACTTTCTTAATTATATCACTTTCTTCTTTCACATAATTATAAAATTGGGCGCAACGCGAGTCATTTTGTAATCATAATGACAAATCAAAATCGCTTCATTTGTCTCCACTGACAACTGTTTCTTTCGTCCGACCACTGAGTTGATATCAGGGAAAATATTCTCTTCACATTAGCATTGTGGGCTGGAATGGAAAATACGTATTCGCTTTTAACTTTATCAGATATGACTTCTGATCCAAATACTTTGTATCAGCCAAAAAACTTCAGCCATTTCTCTTCCATACTCAATTTCATTGTAGTTTTGCAGTTTTGGTCAGAGGCGGCTCGATGCCCTTGCAAACCGGGCAGCTACCCATGGCGCCAAGGTCCTGGAAGACGTCAAAGCGGAACGTAAAGAAAAAAGACATGAATTTTTAATTTACATGACAACATGGGCATTTAATAGACATGAGAACTTCGAAAGAACTGCAATTAATTTCTCTTTCGTATTGGCGCCATTATCAATTGAACGGGACCTTCTGCAGAACATTGAAAGTGAGGAGATAATGAAAGATTTTACAAATAAAAAGGCAAGAAAGTGAATTTTTGAGCAGAATTTTGAATACTGTGTTAAAATAGAGTTAATTATTTTAAGAATAAATATATTGAATATATTATTTTAATTTAAGTAAGACCCCTATAAAATCTTAAATCTATCTGAAGTTAAAAAATTCTCACTATATTATTATTAAGTCATATCTGCAGGTAAAACATGCATATTTCTAACTAAAAGTTTGTTTGGCATTTAAAATATAGACATATAGAATTTCAAAAAAATATGTTGGTTGTACATGGGAAGAAAGGGGCGCCAAATTGTTGTCTTGCCCGGTTGGAAAAGTTACCCTGGGCCGCCTCTGGTTTTGGTTGTTATTCTTTCTCCCCAAATAATCTTTCAGATATACATACTGGTTTAATAGACTCTCAGTGTAGCCAATACCTGACAAATAGCAATAAGGGACTGAGTAATGAAATACGGTGACAGTCCCGTATGTACGGGACGTATGGCAACCCTGCGCATCACGAATGACAATACAGACGAAGAAGTATTGCCAGGAAGCATTAACAGAGTTCTCGACATAAGCTTTTAAACCAGCGGGAGTGTTCTCCCCTAAACTTTCTCGTATACTTCCCCAAAAAAGGTGCCGTTTCCCCTTACCCTGCGTGGCTAAAAAAATTCGAACCTATTGTTACCCAGAAACCAATGACTATCAGAAGGTTTTTCATTATAGTGATTGAAAAATATCTAGAAAATAAAAGAATGAAATTCAAGGAGATGCGTAACGATTTTCCTCTCTTACCGGCTCAAGGACAAACTGACGTAATTCGCTACTCCGTAATGAAATTCCTCTCCGTTCTTTCAGTACGCATGCGCGTGGAGATAACGGATTCTCTTCAAAAGTAAATTATACGGGCCGACAGACAGTCAACCCTTTGACGGATTTGGCCCAAAATTTTATACGGACTTACATTCATGACGATAAAACTGTGTATAAAATTTTATTCATCTGGCTTTTCAAGGTTTTGAGTTATAGCGTTCGCATGACCTCAAACATACATGCAGACAGACTTCCCTTTGACGGATTTTGTCCAAAATTTGATAGAAACCTACAAATTATGTTTAAACACAGACACACTTTATGTTTTTGCACACAGACACACAGACATAATTCCAAAATTATGTTTTTGGGACTCAGGGAGGTTTAAAACGTGTAGATTCGTCAAAATCTCGAGTTCGAATTTTTTGACGATTACAATACTTTCTCTTTGTGTACTTCGCATACGAGAAAGTAAAAAGTGAAGCAGACGATTATCAATTCATGTCAGGAACATTATCTTTGCTTCTAAAATCGGAAGAAGATGAAGCACTTCCAGAGACATAAATTATGGAACACTACCACATTATCAAGTTTCCCATTTCAAAATGAATATTTTAGTAATCAATTTGCACGATTTCTGAAAGTGTGGTTTCCCTCCTGGACACCTTTAATGAAATACTTTTTGTTATTTAATACCTGAACCGAAGCTACTCCGGATCGAAGAGAAATAAAAATCCTACTATTAGAGTTAACTCATTCATCGCTGTGGGCGAATTAGATGCAAGCTCCAAGAAAGACAAAAAAGTCACCGTGCTCGCTCTAGGCAATTTATGAATCTGAAAAGAGAAAGAGATGAACGCATTCTGCGGACATCTATTAACATGTTTAACTTCATAAATTTGTTACGCAAGTCAAATTCTAGTGCGCAGCGAAGATTCCTGAAGGACGAGATATCTCGTCCGAATGTGTTGAGTGCCAGAGGTGGACGAAATTGAAATGGAAAGACGCGAATAAGCATCATTATAAAGCCGCCGTTCAATGAAGAATGAAATGATTAAAACCGGCGGGAGGGGACTCCCCTATGCTTCCTCCTTTTTCCAATTCCTACTATTAGTTCACACTCTCCCTATATATATATATTTATATATCTTGTTCAAATTTTGCAATCGATTTTAAACTAACTTCCCGATGAGCTGGAGACTCGAAACTTTAAACATGACTCAGAACTAGATGACAATGCAGTATTAATTCGCTTTCTTGTCTGTCTGTCATTTCATATTTTGCATTGTACGTTTTTCATTATATCTCGAATCACCTAAGTAGGAATTGACTTTAAATTTTTTTTTATATTACTTGTTAGGTGTCATCTCCCCACATAAAAACTGCTGTCATTGGGCGCAGGGGTGGAGCGATCATGGGGGCAAGGGGTGTGCTCGACTCGGGCACCGTGGAGTCAAAGCATTACTGCGTGTATGTCACTTTTTGAAGCAAAATATGATCAGGGGGTGTAGTTTGTTCAGCTTTCTTAACTTACCGTTTTGAAGCTACACGAGGACCGTTTTGGACGAACTCGCCATTTTGAACAGCGGTCAGATGACGAGGACGATACCTGAGCTGACACCCCCTCACTTCGAACTTCCGCTCCACACCGGCGGGAGGACTTTTAGTTCCCTACGTATGATTTAATGTGCGACAGGGCCACATACAAGGCGGATCTTCAGTGGAATCGGTTTTCGAAACTGGAACCCTCCGATTTGGGGGCCGGGATCTTACCACTAGGCCACCGCGGCCCACTAGTACTATCTTAGAAAAACTTTAAAATCAATACTTTTAAATGGATTAACATTAGTAGCACTAAAGTTATAATAATCAAAATTGTTTTGTAAGATTTCGATGATACGTCTTTTCATTTATACGTTGTTTTACTCCAGTCCCTTGAAAGGCGTATAAACGGTGCTTTAATGTACTTCTTATAAGTAGGGTTGCCATACGTCGCCGTATTTCACTACTCAGTCCCGTATCACTATTTGTCCCGTTTTCTCTCTAACTTTCCTGGATGGGAAGAAATGGTACGACTATTGCATATCTACAAGTAAGAAACATCGATATTGGCAACACTGGAGACTCTATTGAACCAGTATCTATATCTAAAACATTATTTAGAGTAAAATAACACCGACCAAATCTGCGAAGCAACTACGAAATTGAGTGTGGAAGAGAAATGGATGAAGATTTTTTCGGATACAAAGTATATTGATCACAAGTCCTGTCTAATAAAGCTCTGCGAATACATATTTGCCATTCCAGCCCACAAATGCCAATGTGGAGAGAATATTTTCCCTCGTGTCATCTCAATGGTCGGGCGAAAGGAACAGATTGTCGGTAGAGATAATAGAAACAATTTTGATTTGACAATATAATTTTAAAATGACTTGCGACCCATTTTATAAATATCTGAAAGAAGAAAATGATATATTTAAGAAAGTAAAATTAACTTTAAAATATGACTGGACTAAAAACAAGGTTGGTATAGCATGTTTTTTTATTATTCTGAGGGTTCATTTTATTAGATTGTTTGAATTCTATTGATTTTTTCATCAGAGTAAAATAAACCATTACCAACCCACTTTTTTCATGTCTTATTTATTTAGCACCTAAACGTCCCGTATCGATGCTTGGCAATAAGGACAACCCTGCTTCTAAGAGACAGCAAACATCTATTTGCATGTATCTCAGTCCAACCAGTGCCATTACGAAATCTCGCTTCCATCATCTGACTGCCTGCCTCTGGGGCGACACCGAGTTCGCTTTCTTAATTCAGGCGGGCGCTTTGTGTGGAGAAAACAATTGGGCAATCCTCGGAGCGATGCGCATAAGGAAATTTACGAAAATCGTTTTTTTTCCTGCGGCAAACTCGTGACTCGAGATGTCGGAGCTTTCTGCCGCTTTCATTGTCAGCGAGCCTCAGACAGCGACCTTGGCTGTCACTGAGCGGAATTATTCCTCGATGCGCTGAAGGAGATGCGCGCTTGCAACCAACGGCCGTTTTGGAGGCTTTTGGCATGTTAGACAGTAACTTCAGTGCCAGATTTCCCGTAAGGCCAACCTAGGCCACGGCCTAGGGCACAGCCGTCCGGGGTCGCATATACAGAAGAAATAACAACCAAATATTTTCAAAATTTTCAATATTATTTTGAAAAGGCCATATAAAATGATGTTTCTGAAATTTACATTCGTTAAATTCAATATATAGCGATTCTTTTTTGCTCTCTGTGGACCTTACAGTTTCTCGCCTCTACACTTCTTTGCATTGAAAACGGTTTCTTAAGATCTGTCCGCTTCAACGACCCTTCGAGCCTAATCACGGACAAAAGTGCAATCAAAGAAGGTTAGGTTAGGTTATACGAGTTAAGTTAGGTTATATTAACGTCCCGTTTTTGAAGCAACATGAGTGCTATTTAGGGATGGACCTCGTAATTTTGAGATGACGAGGACGACACCTGGGCTGGCACCCCCCTCTCCAAACTTCCGCGCCACACCAACGGGAGGACGTTTGGCCACTACGTATGATTTAGCGTGCAACAGGCCCCATACTCGGTTGATCTTCAGTGGAATCGGGTTTCGAACCTGCGACCCTCCGATCCCGACCTTACCACAAGGCCACCGCGATCTTGCGCAATCAAAGAAGTTCTAGTAGGTATGTCAGACGATTTCGAGAAATTCGATGGAATATTTTTGCAGGTGTTAATGTTATGTTATTTCATAAGTAGTGTCATTTTGAATTACAAATCGAATGTAGTTCAAATATTATATATTAAATGATATGTTTCGAAGATAAACCATTGTATAAATTGGAAATTATACAATGTGTGTTACAGAAATACAATACACAGAAATGTGTAATGTTACACATTATAATAAGAAATTTATGATAAGAATAAGTGTTATATAATAAGTGTTAATAATAAGAAATACAATACACAGAAACGTGTAATGTTACAGAAATGTGTAAATTAGGCCCTGAGTAACTTGAGTCAGAAACAGCGGCGCAGTGACCAGGGGCGAAGGGGGAATAGATGCAACAGGAGCTAGTTTTAGGGGGCTTCATGGAGTCAATATCTATTCCGTTTATGCCACTTTTATAAAAAAAAAAGTAACGGACGTAATTTGGACATAAAAATAATTCAGTGCCTCTGGTACCATGTACGCTTGTTAAGTCGCTGATGATAACTGGGATTTTAAGAAAGGATATTTTTCGGGCTCCACTCATCCATGGTTCGCCACTAGTCACGGTGGCAAAACGTTAATGCGTTTATGCCACTTTTTAAAGTCAAAAACAATGACGGGGCGAAAAAATCGCATCATGACCCGGGCGCCACTTACTCTCGCTACGCCACTGGTCGGAAAAGGGGCGTTTCTTCGGAATCTTTTCATAGAAACCGTCTCTCTCTTACGTGTGAAAACGATTGACCAAACTTCATCTTCAAAACTATTTTTATTCCAAACTACTTCTTTTTCTCGTTCTGGAATATTTTGTAACAGCCAACTTTTTATTTGTTGTTGCCATTCTGAGAAAAATAAATTCAAAATAAACAAAAAGAATAACATGTAAAGAGATGCTACATCTTTGCAAAATCGTCTGCAATTAATACTGCATTAAATTTAACTAAAACCAAGAAAATAAAATATATATGGAAAGAGTTGCAACATATATATCTTTAACTCGACTCATTTTGACTTATTTGAAGACAAAATTGGATTTATTTATTCGAATACATTCATAAAGTATTTTTACGGACGAATTTGTACGCAAGACACCGATTCGGAAATTTCAAACGAAACGAATCTTTCTAATTCAGATTTTGACCCCGATGTCAGGTCAGTTATTCGTAACATTTCAGTTCCATCTACGCCCATTCATTTGCATAAACTCTTGAACTCTCACGACTGATAGAATAAATGGTCACTGAGTAATGAGCATTCTAAAACGTGCATTTAGAAATGCTGCAAAAGATATTCTGAACACTGAAAACAACCTTTTCGATATTAAAAAAAATTAAGAATGCAAATGAATTACAGTTGCTAAATATTTGTGCATTTCAATTTACAGTCACAATTACTGCTTAAAATGTCAACTTCAGATTAAAGTTTCTTTATTTGAAACAGATTTCAAGTAATAAAGCGGTCTTAAGACGTCAGCTCCGATGACCGCGATGTTATTAGTTCGATGTTCCAGTCGAGATATCCTAGATTTATTCTCATTGCCATATCGCGATAAAATGAATTGGTGAAGGAAGTTAAGGTGTCATGTAGCTGACGCAATGAATATAGGGAAATGATTCTCGAAACGGAGCATAATTGAATAAATATCATTTTTTAAAATATATATCTGCCGCTGAAGCTCCTGTTTAAAGAACACCTCTCTAATTTTGTTTTCAGAGAGCTTTTGAAATGCTTCCTTTGTAATTTTAATTCGGAGACTAAATTAGATATAAAAACACTTTTATGAATGCAGATATTTTTTATTTCAATTACAGTAAAGCATCGCTCATGCGTTTCTCATTTATACGACTTTTACATTTATACGTCGCTTCATCAAAAGCCCAGTTCACCCGTATTCATTGTAAGGATAAAGTGCTTCGTTCATACGACGCAAAGCTTCGGTTAGACGTCGTTCTCCTAAGTTCTGAGATGTGAAAATTTCATCTCTTCTAATATGTGAATTGTGATAAAGATACTCATGATTTCGAATTATTCGCAATTTTATGAATTAACGGAAGACAAATCGTCTAGTGCTCATTTAAGCGACGATGAATAAATCATTCCACTTTTCTTTAAAGACGCGATGGACTCCATTGAAAAACTTCCAATTTATTTCTTTTGTCAAATGATCAGTGAAAAAACATTGAACGAACTTTATTCAATTCTTAGAGCTGTATTTAATACTCACAAACAATAAGCACGTCAGACGACGATTCGAGATTCTTTTTAATTAAACGCCTACTTTCATATACAAGAAATGTATGATTATTCTCAAAGATACATATTAAAGTTATGATTTTTCTCACTTTTATGATAAATGTTTCATTTTAAAATGTAATTATTGTTTTCTATTCTATGTAGTAATATACTTGTACTATCTTAAAAGAATTATTAATTATTGATTTTAAACGAATTTACATTAGTAGCGTTAAATTGGTAATAATCAAAGTTGTTAAATAAAATTTCGATTATGCGTCAGTCCCTTAAAATACGCATAAACAGAGCTTTACTGTATCTTCTATTTTTATTCTTTAATTTATAATTCATTATTTTAAATATCATGGACACTTGAAATCAGTTTATTTCTGAAATTCTCCTCCAGGTGGCGCCGCTTGTATCAAATAAAAATAAAATAAAATTTACAGATTAACTGCTAACTTAGTTCTGAAAACATTATAATGGTGTATTGTCATCGAGAGCGGGACCGGACGAACACTCCGTTAGTCTGTGCCCCGGCACGGAGTAAAAAAAATCGAGGGGAGCAAAATTGCCAGAACAAAACGAGAAAAAAATCGCAACGGAGTTTCTGAATTAATTAGAAAATTTTCTGAAAATAGTTTAAAAACAATAAAGCAATCTAACTTTATGTTTACTAACGACCGCAAAACTTTCAAGGTAATACTCTAGTAATCTCTATATATAAAGTGCAATGTCTGTGATTTGTGTGTCTATCTGTGTGCGGTACAGCGCAGAGACCGCTGCTCTCACAGGCAAGAAATTTGGCACGAAGGTGGCCCAGGACAGCAATATCTCAAACAAGATTGTCAGATCTCGCTATATTCGGAATTGAGTATGAACTGAGTAAGAGTTTAGATGTTTCTTAATTAATTAGAGAATTCTCTGACATAAAAGTTCGTAAAAAAAATTCGTCTGAATTATACTCCAGTTAAAAAATGTAAAAAGACCATATAACTTTTTTTAGAATGCTTACATTATAGTTCGATAGGAACGCAATTTTTTACTTTTGCACGGAGCGGTTCAAAGGCCAAATCCGACCCTGATCGAGAACATACAAGAGTACAGAAATTGAAAACTCCAGCACATTAGGGGGGAAAATAAAAGTAGGTGGGAAATAAATCACAAAATTCCATCCGTTACCTGATGATTCTGATAGTGGTTGAAGCAGCAAAAAGTTTGTTAGCATGTGAAAATAAAAATGCGAATCCTAAAATTCAAACAGCGTTTATTTTGAAGACCTGTTGCACACCGGAAATCACCATAATCAAAGAAGAAACAAAATACCATCAATTTTTTTAACTGTTGCCAATAAAATTACGATGAAGAATAAAATTTAATATAATAATAAATACATGATCTTAAAAAAAAAAGATATTTGCAATGAAAAGTTATTGCGTCAGCTAAAATTCAGCCACTGCACAGCTTTGCACACCTGAAAGAAGTCGAGTTGAATAAAAGTGTTTAACGCTTTAACTGCGGGTACTTTCTTACATATGTGGTTTATAAACCACGCCCGCAGTTAAAAATTATGCTGGTTTTGATCATTCACGCAACATGCTGATTTGAACCAAACTTTACATTGCACTATGTATCAAATTGTGGTCATTTAATAAATTTAGATTATTAGGGAAAAAGTCAGCGTTTTGAATGATTCTAAAAAAAACATGTAATCAGGGATGAAGGGCAAAAAAATAAATGTTGAATGCATTTATTGCATCACAAACATATGCATCGACTGAAGACGTAATTTTTTTTCACGAATTTTTTAAGATTTAAGAAGAAGAATTTAAAAAACCCCGCCAGCGATGAATACATGCATTCATCGACAGGTGTAGCGTTTCAAATCTCCCACAAAATTATTAAATTTAAAGCTTGATTCTTTCAATATTGTCGACTTTTCAGTTGAGTCACTTTGATTTGTTCAGAAATCACTTCAAAATAAAATTTTAAATATTGAGATTTACGACGTTCAGTATTAAGAAAAAACATTTTCGTAAAAATCCTGGTTGCTATACAAATCGGTTGCTTTATTACTTCAGTGAGTGCAAATACAGAATTAATTCCTTGTGAGGTAGAAAAGAAAAAAAAAATGAGTTCCTACCCGCTGTAGAATTTATTCATTTCAGTTTTTGAAATATTTTGAAATGAAGATAAAACATTCTAACATACAAGCAAAGTTAGTAAACACGTCATAATAAAATATGTTTATTTATTAAGCGTAAGTAAGTTATTGTCTGAAAGAATTTCATTTCATTTTTTTTTTCGAAATTCAAACTTGATTATTTTATCTCAAAATTATTCTTACTTTTGTTTTACACATTGCACGTAATAATTTCAATTTGACAAAAAATCTATCGATGATATTATTTGATGTGATCTTTATTATCGCACCTTTGTAATGAAACTCTTTTTAAAATTCATACTTTCCAAGAATTAAAATACAATCAGTTACATTACACAATGCATAATACAATGTATTGCGCTTTTATTTTTCAGTCGGTTTCTCTTTTTCATATTGAAACATGCAGATGGCGCTGTTCACGATTCCAGCAAAATCGCACTGATGCGGTTCGCTCCGGTAAATCTGGCGCCTCATTCACAGATCTGTAGGGTTGCCATGCGTCCCGTATAAACTACCGTATTTCACTACTCATTCCCGTGTTACTATATGTCCCGTTTTTGTCCCGATTTCTTCCAAAACATGATTTGTCATTACAATTTTAATATGTCTCTTGCGCCAATTTTATAATCATGTGAAAGAAGAAAATGATATAGTTAAGACGGTAAAATCAACTTTAAAATATGATCGGGCTAAAATGGATTAGCCTTTGGGGCCGTCCACAAATGATGTCACGCTTGGAAGGGGGGGAGGGGGTTTGTGAAATTGTGACAGTTTGTGACATGGGGGGAGAGGGGATAACAAGAAGTGTGACATCACACATTTTGGCTAAAATAAAAACATTTAAAATCAGCAGATTAAATTTTGAAATTACCAGAATTTGAGGGTATTTTTTCAATCGGGGCTAAAACAACTTTCATGTGATTTCTTTCCCACTTATATTCCTTTCGTTTCGAAAAAGGCATTCAGGGTAGGTTCTGATAATATGTTAGCAGTAGAAAATTCTTCACCATTAGAAGAAAACCTCCCCCTGTCACACCCTTGAAGTTTCCAACAACAGATACGTCGCCCACCTGGGTGAATGGTAGAACTGGTAGTAGCACAAACAGGTTGATCTTATTGAGATCAATCGTTATTTTTTAATTCAATCTGTTTAAAAGTATTTTGTGTTCATAATGTAAAGATAGGATTTAAGGCAAAATATATCAAATTCCAAAATACTACCGTTTTCAATTGCTCTTTTATATTAATATTTCATTACAATTGTATATTAATTACGTTTTTTGTTGTAAACCTTAATCTTATTTCATACAAAATAAGTACACATATAATCATTATTATTGTTATGCTCACAAATGTCACTAAAGCACATAGTTAAAGTTTAAAAATAAAATTTGAAATATGATCTATAACGTAGTGCTTTGTTTCTGAACTGCAAGTATAATGTTTATGTAATATAGCGTGACATGTGGCAAGGGAGGGGGAATGGTGAAGTCTGACACTTTATGACAAAGGGGTGGAGGGGGTAAAAAATATTGAAAAAAAAGTGTGACATCATTTATGGACAGCCACTTTCATCTTTTTTATTATTCTACGTGTTCATTTTATTAGATTGATTAGACTTTATTGACTTCCATCACAGCAAAATCACCATTACCCACCCACTATTTACATGTTTTACTTATTTAGCACTTAAACGTCCCGTAGCAATGCCTGGCAATTTTGGAAACCCTACTGATCTGTGCGGATGCGTGGAGTTGAGTCCTCAGCGCGAAAAACTAGTTGCCATCGAAAGTTTGATAATGCAAGGTGACTAAGAAAAATCTTTTAGTAACAAAAATATGAAAGGGTGAAACGAAATGCGGGCTGCGGCAAAAGAAGAAGGAAATCTATCCTTTTTTTTAACAGTCCCTTCAATGTAGCTTTATGTGAGTGCTAGTTGATAAGTGAGTGAGAGTTCATAAGGCAGGAAATAATTTTTGCTCAATGTGTAAATTACCCTTCAAAGAAACTCTACTTAAAGAATATAATTCAAATAAAACATATCAAGTAATTAAATTTGGAAAAAAGAACTAGATACGAGAATTATAGCAATGGCTAAGAAAACCGAAATTAAAATCAGTAATCTAAGTTATCCTTACCTTTTTCCTACTATTAAATTTCATAAAAATCCACTAAAATTCATATTTGTCACTTGCAGCACTGGAAGTTACAACTATCATTTTAGTAAATTTTTCTTTAAATTTCTAAAAATTATTCTTAAAAAAATCAAAGAAGAGAACTTTATTATAGATAACAACACTGAAATTCTAAACTTTCTCAAAGAAAATAAAATTTATGACATTAACACATTTGATTTTGAAAATTTTTTTACTAGCCTCCCACACAATAAACTTATTGATGTATTCTCAAATGTATATGATTTATACCTAAACACTGATTTAATTGATAAAAATAAATGGCTTGACATATGCAGAGCTAATATATGTGAAAATTATCTCTTTAATGGAGTTGACTACTTTAAGCATGCTTTTGGTATTCCTATGAGATGTAGTTTTTCTAGTGCATTAGCCAATATTTTTCTGCACTCATATGAGAGACACTTAATTAAAAATGAACTTATATATGGTTTCCGTTATATTGATGACCTGTTATTGTTTAATTATGACATTTATAACTGCTATCCAGAAGAGCTTAAACTAAACAAAACTAATAATGAAATAAACAAATGCAGATTTCTAGATATGAAAATTGAAATACTTAATTCAGGAGTCTCTATTGGTATATTTGATAAAAGAAATGAATTTAAATTTAAGGCTATTACAATTTGTAATTTTCATACAAATCTTCATTATAAAATTTTAAAGAATTCTATTTTTCTCAAATCAATAGAATTAATAGCATTTGTAATAACCATTCAAATTCTGTTAAAGCTTTAGATAATTTAAAGAATATTCTTATAGACAACGGATTCCCAGATTCTTTCATTAATGTTAATAGTTTTTTAAATGAGTATAAAAAGTTTTTAATATTTATTTATTAATAGCCTATTTTAATTTAGTTTTATTTGTAGGTCATAACAGTTCAGCACTTTGATATTTAGCAACACAAACAGTCAGCAAATAACTAATAACGACAATAACAGCACTTTTAATAGCGCTCAGCTCACCGGCTTCCTAGTTCGCACTGTAGACGAAACTCTAAAGTCGTTCCAGTGGATCAACACACTCAATACCTCTCGGCGTCTAACAGCTTACTAGCTCGAACAGCGGATGGAACTCCAAAGACGTTCGCGCTCCAAGGCGATCCCAGTCGATCAACATTCCCTCCGTCATCCAAGCGCTCTCCTTATATAGTCTCCCCCGTCAGGCCGTGGCGTCACATGGAATCATCTAGTACATTCAAGCGTATCTCCTCTCCTAATAGAGATATCGAGAAAATTCCAGCACCTTTGAGATCCCATATTTCGTCGCCAAAGTCGCCAAATTTGTCGCCAAGGTCAGGGTCTAGACGTGGCTGCTGCCGGTCATCCCATACTTACCCCTGTAAAACTCTCTTCCCAACCTTAAAACTCACATTGCTGTGAAGCGACTTCCCATGTTTGTAACACTATGTATATCTTTGAAAAGACCCATTGCGGCCGAATTCTTCGGTGCGAATATTGAGCGCGCCGGAGGGTTAAAAGTAAACAGATTGCATTCACAAACAGAAAAAAAGCTTCTTAAAAAGTTAGCTTTCTTTCCCAACTTTTGTCGCTCTCATTTGGAAAGGGAGCGAAAGTGCTTTTCTGCACCAGACTAGTTTAGTTTAGTTACATTTATACCCCGTTTTGAAGCAACACGAAGGCTGTTTTGGGACGGATTCGTCATTTTAAACCGCTGTCAGATGACGCCTGGCAAGCAACAATCTGCCCAGTTACAAAATCTTTTCATTTCACGAATCTCGGTGCTGAAAACCTTTGAACTTGGTGTGAAAATATTGTCCAAGACAAAAGATCCCTGATACGACTCATGAATATTATGAAGATCCTTCATGAACGGAGGCACGATATCATCATGGATTAAGAAAGAGTTTTCTGGCATCCACCAGCAGTTAAGACATTCATTGTAAACTGTTTCAGTCTACTCTTTGTATTTATTATAATTTTTTTCCTTTTCTTTTGTACTTCATCTTTACGTTGAGATGGTTTTATATAACCGTAAACCTTATCTGGTCGGTTCCCTCCCGGTGGATTATTAATAATATCATAGCCCAGATCTCTCGGTAACGCTCTGACGTCACCAACACTAAAACTCGAGCCATAGCCTAAATTTCAGTCATTTTAAATTTAAAAGAGTAATTGTCGTTCTAATTTCAAATTGAATAGCTCTAAAATAGTAAAAAAAAAATTTGCTATCCGTTGATATAAAATTCATCTAGCTATGATCTATAGTTCCCGAGAAAATTTAAATTATATTAATCCTACATTTCAAATTAATTTCCGTTATTTAATAGAAAGTAGTGAATTGAGGTAGTACTATATCATGCTCTTGTTACAGTTTGGACGCCACGATGCGTCTGATTATTTATTGCAATCGTGATGATATAGTTTGATAAAATTTTTTGGCAACGTTTGACAAACAGAGAAGTGCTTTGTTTTGGTTAGAATTTCGAAAAAGAACGCCTTTGAAATTTTAACTTTTGACTTACGTTTGACAAACTGAGAATTTCATGGTTATTGATTTACAATAAAATTGTTAAACAACGAAAAATACCTCACACAGAATGTTGTTTATCAAGAGGTTTTTTTGAATAAAGAAATATGTAAATAAAAAAATTATTTCCTGTCATAAAATATATGTTTATTTTATTTGTTTTCAATCAATATTAAACATTTCTCTCGCATATATATCTATTTAAACACGTCAAATTTGACGGGAAATCTCTCGATTGAAAAGGCAATTTGCACACGTCATATCATGACGGGTGATTTTCTAGTTAATAATAATAATTGCTCTGGCAAGAAAGAGTGTTGAAATATTTATCATTGAGATCACCTATCATTCACGCCGCTTTTCAAATGTTTCTCAAAATTGAATTTTGTATCTCTAAATTTTTGTTACGCTAATATAAGTGATTATTCTCGAATTTTTTAATTTTTTATTACAGAGAAATGTAAATGAATTCAAATTAACTGAACTAAAGTGAACAAGTAATATAAAAAAATTAAGTCAATTCCTACTTAGGTCAGCGATCTACACGCTTCGTCACTGACGGTATTTATTCCTAAATTTATATCCTGCTAAATATCTCATATGTATCGGGAGAGTGTGAACTAATAGTAGGAATTGAAAAACTTCATAAAGTCTTTTTTATCATATCCAATAGAGAAAATAAAGAAAGTAATCAACATTACCCTCTGACAAAAATACATGAAAAAATTACGCCTTCGTGAACATACCAGAAAATAAAGGATATTAGGTCTAGAAGCTGGCAAACCTAGCTCCATCTATTAAGAAAAATTCGAGCCAAACGACTCAAGGCGACATATGCTTTCTCCCATATAAAACTAAAATTAATTAATTAAATTTAATTAATATTTGAAAAAACTGTATTATCATCAAGTGTCATCCACTACAAGTTTTAAAAAATGTATTGGAACTTGAGTGGATGAATAAAAAGTATTTTATTAACGATTGAAAATTTGAACAAGATATATAAATAAATGTATATAGGGAAAGTGTGATCTAATAGTAGGAATTGAAAAATGAAGTTGTATTGGTTTCTAAAAATATATAAATATTTTCTTTCTGTTAAACAACAGCTACCAAGACGTCTATAGCAGTCTTTTCTGTATTGGCGAACTCGAGTTATTAAAAACAAATGACGGCTATAGACATCCGCCATTTTTTGGTAAAATTTTTTTAAAAAAATAATAATTTTATTCTGTAAATTTGAAATCTTCATGGAACTCCGCAAGAATCAACTAATTAACGAAAAAAAAAAGTTGCCTCTGTCGTCCATCACCGACTTCAGAGCGAGCGTCAACGTGTTAAGAGAAGATGAAACAGCTTCTTCACATTCTTCTTCATGTGCTTTCTGAGAGAAGTTTCCTCTGAACAGGAACGGAGAAATAGTGATCGAGGCAGAAAATTTGGAAATTTTATGTACTGTTCAGCAACGGATTCCGAGACTACCACTTTTGGACGATTTTACAAAGGAAAGGGATGTCAGGCAATAAGTCATATTAGCCAATGTCGGGAGTTCTTTGTTAAATCACGCTCAGTTAAATGTAAACATTACCCTTCCATTCTTCACTTTTCACCTATTTCGATGAAAATAACTCCGCCCGACGCATGCGCAAAAGCGCAGAGGGTTTCCGAATCTGTTGCTATACAATAGAACCGAAGCTTTGAGTCTTGTAAACGAAGAACTTTGTCATTACATTGGTTACGAATGGATCGGGTCTGCGATTAAGCGACGTGTGCTTCACTATATGAGTTTGCAGTTCAGAATTCTGGAAGCGGATTAAGGACCGATAGAATTTCTCTTTAAGTTGCGTGCAAGTGACGAAATTACAAAAAGAGTATTTACTCTTATTAAAAGCATTTGAACAAGTGAAAAAACTTTTGGAGGATATAAAAATATGAAAGACATTAACAGCTACAAAAAATAATTATACTGAAAATTGTGTTGAATTAGGCACGTTTTCTTCGCGATGTGATATTTTCAAAAAAATTTAAAAAACTTATATAATTAATATCCATTCTAAGCTTTATTTAGTTCGTATCAAGATATTGAAAATAGAATGACGTCATAAAAACACAATCTACTTTAAAAAGAAATTAGCGATGGACGAGTTTTGTTTTATTTCGGATTCATGGATCGTTTTCCGGTAACTCTCCGATTTAAGTAATCGCCAAATCCGTTGTATACTGTGTCAAGCGCCAAGTTCGAATCAGTTCTTTCTTGAGTACACAGAACGCCAAAAAGAGCGATAAAGAATAATCATGGCAACCTTTTCACAAAATAAGCTCTTATTTTAAATAAACATTAAGAGCTACAACAATAGGAACAGGAAATTCAATATTTTCAAAATATCCTTAAGCCATAATGACATTAGGAAACTCCACTTCAAACTTTAATTAATATCTTCAATCAGAGTATTGAAATTTGAAAGGTTCCCATTAACTTAGGAGTCTAT
>BGPR01011669.1:0-10572 GCA_013235015.1 Araneus ventricosus | reverse complement strand
CGTTGTTTACGTGCGGAACCCAACCCAACCGGGGTACCAGAATAGACCCCTTAACATTATCACTGGCGGATGGGTAAGGCGGAAGTCCCACTTTACTGCGATAAACAAAACAGAAAACTCGTCTATAAGTCGAGAGTATGGGGTATATTCTGGTACCCCGGTTGGGGTGGTAGACGGCACTTTTTCCGTTGTTTAGGGGGGGGAAAACGGGACGGCCCCCACCCCAACGGGGGGTACCAGAATAGACCTCTAAATGTGTGGTTTGGACGGAAAGCGTTGTCCTGCTTAATCTGAGGTTTGAAATACAGTAGAGCGGGAAGAAAGCTCTCGAACGAATTGCCATCCCATTTTTGCAATTTCCATTGGACCACTTCAATCCAGAACGTTAAAATGAAACTTCCCTTTCAGGATGTCGTGCTGAAAATGTTGCTCCGATATGGAAAAGACCGCAATTGGCCATTTCTGCTCCCCTCGACTAATTAAAGCGGCGAGCGGTTAATTGGGCGCTCCGCTCAGCCACGCCTCACTCAATGGGACACGCAGTCGTGAAAAGAAAGAGATTAGGTCAAACGTTCACTAAATAATTGCCTAACGAGCGGCCAAGGTGATTTTTCCCCCTTCTCGATAGTTTGCTCAACCCCCGGAATTTTAAGTTGGCTGCTATTTTGTCACGTTTTTTTTTAACCTTTCAGTGGCGCGCTATAATTTTTTTACACGAGTAGGCGGGTGGCGTACCTTTACGACATAATAATTCTCTTCCTTTTCACTATGGCAATCGCAAACTGTTTCATAATAGTTGTAAGAGACACGTTAGAGAAGCAAATCTACTCGTCAAGAGCGACAATTAATTTTAATATTATTTCCAAGATCTAAAATTACTAGAAAATCACCCGTCATGGTTTGGCGGGTGCAAATTGCCTCTTCATTCGAGAGATTTCCCTTCAAATTTGACGCGTTTAAATAGATATATATGCGAGAGAAATGTTTAACATTGATTGAAACAAAGAAAATAAACATATGTATTATGACAGGAAATATTGTTTTTTGTTTACATGTTATTTAAATATTTCTTTATTCAAAAACCCTCTTGGTAAACAGCATTTCGTGTGAAGTATTTTTCGTTGTTTAATAATTTTTCTTGTACTTCAGATATCTTTGCGTAAATTTCAACGTGATTGGGAATCCTAGACCTTGAAAGTGCAACACGGAGCTGTTCATGTGAAAAGACGGGCTCATGGAGGTAAATTCCAACATGATCGAAAGTTTGCCCCTGCGATTTGTTGATAGTCATCGTGTAAGCTGGAATTAACGGGAACTGGTGGCGGTTGAGAACGAATGGTAGATTCACGTCACTGGGGGCTAATTTAAAGCTTGGCAAGAAAACAACATCGCCACGATTGCATTCAGATACAATTTGGCGTCCAAACTATATCACACGCATGATATACCACTGACGTAATTTACTACTTTCTATTAAAATACGGAAATTAATTTGAAATGTAGGATTAATATAATTTAAAATATCTCGGGAACTATTGATCAGAGCAGACGTGTTTAAATAGATAAATATGCGAGAGAAATGTTTAACATGGATTGAAAACAAATAAAATAAACATATGTTTTATGACAGGAAATATTTTTTATTTACATATTATTTACATATTTCTTTATTCAAAAACCCCTTGGTAAACAACATTCCGTGTGAAGCATTTTTCGTTGTTCAACAATTTTATTATAATTCAATAACCATGAAATTCTCAGCTTGTCAAACGTTACCAAAAAATATCATCATATTATATCATCACGACTGCAATAAATAATGAGATGCATCGTGGCGTCCAAACTATATCACGCGCATGATATACCACTGACGTAATTTACTACTTTCTATTAAAAAAAACGGAAAATAATTTAAAATTTCTCTGGAACTATTGATTATAGCGAGATAAATTTTATATCAATCGATAGAAAATTTTATTTCACTATTTTAGAGCTATTCAATTTGAAATTAGAACGACAATTACTCTTTTAAATTTAAAATCACTGAAATTTAGGTTCTCTAACAATGAAATAATGCTGTTTAACGTTTCGCAGTGCTATGGCGCGGGTTTTATTGTTGGTGACGTCAGAGCGTTACCGGAGGATCTGGGCTATTATATTAGTAATGCTCAATTGAGAGAAAGTAATGAGGTTTACTAACATTATTTTATAAAAAAAGGTATTAAACAATATATAATAATAAAGACTAGAATGCAAGCTAAGATTGTACAACAAAGACTTTCTTCTTAGTTTCTAATCACTGTCCTTGCATTCGAAACATTGAACCTTTGTTAGAGAGTGACGCTTGGTTGCGCCTGCGGCATTTCGTGGATTTCGATGATCGTTTTCTTTCTTTCAAACACAAGCTCTTCTTCTCAATGCTGGTTCCTGTTCATTTGCTTTTTCAGGTGGAGACTTAAAGACATGGTAATAAGGTATGGAGATGATCATGTTTTTTGGGCTCGAGTAGTGAGGTGTTTTTTCATGAGACTGAGGGTTAAGTTTCCCGAGAAAATTCTTCCGCTTGGTGGATTATTAGCAGGCTTATTACATATTAAATATTTTTGACAATACAAAATGAAATATTAATTCGCCGTAATGCGCACTGAATATATAATTACCCAACTGAAACGTTAAGATGTGAAAAAAATTATCAAATTACACGAGCGAGCGCGAGGCGTAAACTTTACTACAGAAGCTTTATGTATGAATCTGTATGTGCTCGGATTCCGAAACTCTTCGCGCTTTTGTGCATGCGCCAGTCGGAGTTATTTTCACCAAAATAGGAGGAAAGTGAAGAATGAAGGGAGAGATGTTTACATTTTACTGAGCGTGATCTAACAAAGAACTCCAGAAATGCTCTCATCTTACTCATTGCCTGACACCCCTTTCCGGTGTAAAATCGCCCAAAAGTGCTAGTCTCGGGATATTGAAACGAACTATAAGTATGAAATCACCTTGGAACTCGGGTTCTTTCCCTTTAATCTTGAAGAAAGGGATCGCATGAAGGAATAGCAATGACCTTCATGACCTTTCGCTCTCAATCTGAGAACAGGGTATTAAAAATCACGTTTGTCGTAAAATGTGCGCAGGCGCACCCTTTGGAAGGTTAAAACAGTGAGGTTCTCCGCAGCGACCACCCTCCCTTCCATGGAGAAGTGGCCGCTCGAAACGCTTTTCCTATTTGAAAGTACAAAATAGGTAATTAAGCAAACCCTCATTCGCTATTTCTGACAAAGCGAATTGTAAGAATCGTCTAAAGAAAAAAAGTACTTTATTTTATTTTTTGAAAAAAAAAGACATTATTTTCTCTCGCTTGGACCTTTCATCTTTTGAAGAGGTAACTTTTTCAATCGTTTTCTCTTAATTGAAAAAATAAATTCTTAATCGTTTCGTCGGTTGTTGTTGAGGAATGGGAAGTAATATCATCTATTTTTCCTAAGGTCTGACGAACTGAGAATTTCATTTGCTGACGGTCGCAACCCTTAACAGCAGTTTCTTTGTCAGAGTTCGAATCGGCGCTTGAACAGCACAAATAAATTCTTCAATGCCCAACCACAGTAGTGGCCGATTTTCACTTTTCTTTTCACATTGGGAGATGAATGATTCCTTTTGACCTGATTTCAGGTGTTGTTTTAGAGAATATGTATTTGTTGTTCTTTCTTTTCGATTTAAAAAAAATTCCAAGACGAGAGAGGCGAAGGCAATAGATTTCATTGAAGTTGAACGGGGGACCAACTGGGACACTCGGGGGGGGGGGGGGGGGGGCCGTGCCTAGAGGTTATTTTAACATTATGACCACGAGCCGAACAAAACTGGCCGTTAAGAGGGGTGACCGCTCAGAGGAGATTTATTGTAATTTAATCGCTCAATAAATTGTGAACTCCCGTTTCTAAATGCTGAAAGTGTTTACAGATATGAAATTCTGTTTTCTTCGACATAAAATGCTTTATCTCATTCTAAGTCAATTGAACATTTAAAAAAATCATTTAATTACGTCGAAAATAACTTTGTTTACTACAATTTTTTATCTTAAAAAAATCTTATGTGATTTAAATAATTACTTTACTGTTCCGTCATGCTTATTAACCCTTTTTTAGGCGTGGTTATCTTTCAGGTTGGTTGGTTGGGTTTTATTGGCACAAGAGCCATGTTTGGCTATACTGCGCCAAACGTATGGTAGATAAACAGGATCACGGTGATAAAATGTATGGTGTTATAGTAAGAAAGGTCGATAAAATTCTAAAATCTCTTTGCAATTATTCATAGTTGCATGAAAGTTTAAAAGCATGTTGCCAAAAGTGGATGGATGAACGACGAAGAAGTTCAAAAATGAAGGTTTTAAAATATTAGATGTAAAATATGTATAAAACGTCATATGGTTGGCAGAAACCAGGTAAAACTATAATGTTAAAACACAAAACAAAAAACTATAATGTTAAAAATATTAAAGTAGTAAATTAGTTTTAAGAAAACTATACAGCGAAGGTCATTTATTATTTTCAGAATAATAATTGGATAAAAGCAAACAATGTTTGGAACAGAGAAGCAATAACGCTACCTGTTTTTGTATTTGTTTGCCTTTTCAGGTTTGGAAGAGGGTGGAGGACTGATAACTGCAAGTGAGTCTTCCAAGTCCTCGGACATGTTATACTCTAAGGCATCCTCTTCTGATGAAGAGGAGGAGCTCATCTCGGCATCGGCATCAGATTCCCGAGATCGTAAAACTATTTTCTCCAATGGAGGGAGAACAGCCATTGGTAGAAGCTGAGTGTCAACAGAATTTGGTTTCTTGGTGGTGATCTTTCAGATTGCATGCTTTTATAAAATGTACAATGCCCTAACCCTCTGACTGCGTATCCCGCGATATCCGCAGGTTGGAAGCAAGTCTATTTTCTGCTGCATCCTGCGATTTTCACAGGCTAATGTATCTACTTAGCACTTTCATAGCGTTGGATCATCCGTATTATACTAATAAAGCTTTGTATATGCATAACAACTCGCTTGGCTCAACGCTATTTGAACCCGTTTGCAAACGTTGCATCTAAATAGTGATTTAAAAAATTACACTGTCAGAGGGTTAATTCTTCATTTTTATAATTAAATATCAAAACATATATTTATTTTTCCGCATACTAATTTATTTTCACAATGTTGCAAAAGCAGATGATTCCAATCGTTTAAGGATTGTACTTTTTAGATCTCGAATACTAAAAAAAAAGTAAGTGACATGAATCGCACTTTTTTAAATCGTGATACTAGGAAAAAGTGGTAGCACTAGTCAATTTTAGACAATCATTCACAATTTCTAAAATAAATTACTGACCAAGTTAAATCCATTTTGTATTAAATAATTCCTTTCCTAATATATAACTGTCTGTCTGTATGTGTGTGTTGGCGCGCTACAGGCGAGACAGATGGATTTAGAGCTACGAAATTCGGCTCAAACATACTTTGGAGGGTGGGAATGTGCACCTTGGAGCAGTTTTTTTTGAAATTTTAATTAGAACTTTAGTTAATTAAAATTTAAGCGAAATTTTGTCGTTTTTTATTAATAACTTTCGAAAATATTACAGCACAAAAATCATTTTTACACCATCTGAAAGCACAAAAAAATTACCTTTTCAATGATATCAATTAAGTTGACATACACTTTTTTTCTCTAATTTTAATAAATTTTTTAAAGTATTTTTTGACATAATTTACAACCATACTTTTCATTGTTGCAACGCAATTCAAGCCGTTTTCATTGTTTTTTAAAAAATTATTTGCGTGCTTCTCTTCCGTTGTTGAAAGTTGAGGTGATATCTCAATTTTTAGTGCTATGTTTTAATCAGCATATTTTCATCTAGCTGACATGCTGCTGGACGTAAAATGTCCAGCGACATTTTAAAGTTAAAATCAAATGCATATTTTGCACGAGGAATAAGAGAGTGAAATTGATGCCGACAACGGACAATTGTATTCTACATCCACGTTTATGCAGACAGTGAACAGAATAAGTGCAAGGCTACTGAAAGAACATGGGTTAATATCTATAGAAATTTGAAATTATTTTGTTAATGTGAACTATGAATATCAATTTATACATAAGAGATTCAGTTGAAATTATGTTTCCGGCGAACAAGCTAGTCGCCGGATGCGGCTAGTAAAGAATAAAGAGAAAAGAAAATCGAAACGCCTCTCGACAAAGTTCTGCTGAAGATAGCCGAAAGGGCACGGAACCATATCCAATCGATTTCCAAGTAGAAACTCCCAAGCCGCCCGATAATGACAGAGGGTTAAAATATCACTAGTGCTACAGAATAGACATTTTTTGAATGGTGGAGTTCCACTTAGTTCGACTAGGTTTTAAATCACACTCATTAAAGTCTGGATTTCTACCTCAGGTGCTCCAAGTTTGCCTTTGCACTTCCCCTTTTTCACGAGTCAAAAGCCTTATTCCCACGGCATGTGGCTTGGCAAGCCTCGAGTCACTCGAGTTTTGTATTTGTGGATTGTGGTCGGCGGAATTCCGACCAGTCGCGTCATACCCACGGCGCGTGGCTTGGTAAGCCTCGAGTCACTCGAGGTTCGCACTTGTGGACTGTGGTCTGCGGAATTCTGACCAGTCGCGCCGTTCTCACGGCGCGTGGCTTAGCAAATCTCTCGGCAGCGCTCGAGTGAACGGATGCAGTGACGCCGTCTGGCCACTCTTTCCACCTTTGACGTGCGAGCTATTCACCGCCATAACGCGGGAAACGACAGATGCACTGACAAGCCCGGGAGTCGCATCGATTCTTCCTGTTCTGACGATGGGAAATAACGCGAACCGCGGACGGAACTCGTAGAAAGAGAGGCCGTAGGAACTTGACTAAAGACTTGCTCCTATCTACTTACGCTAAACCAAGTAGAATCAGCAAAGACATGAAAAAAGGAAAGCTTACTGTGAAAGAACAATAAAATTGATGTGGTTAATTTGAAAATCTTTTGTTTGATCTATCCTCTCTAAAGCATCCATTTCCCTGTTGTCTAATTACTTACTCCAATGTAAAGTCTTCTAAGTAAGAAAAAGAGGATGTCTTTTAATAGAGTTTATCGGTCGCTAGATTTCTTTCTGTGGAATTTATAATTCAAATTTTCACATTTATTCGGTGGTTCCATGTAAATTTATGAACAATTTATGGATTTAAAAAAGCTCCTCGAGTAATTTTTTTTCCTTCTTTGACGTCGCAGTGGTAAGGTCTCGGTTTTGGGGCCGGAGGGTCCCAGGCTCGAAAGCCGATTCCGTTGAAGATCCGTTGCGTTATTGGGCCTGTTGCACGTTAAATCATACGTAGGACACCACCACACCATATCAACGGGTCCAAACGTCCTCCTGTTGGTGTGGAAGTTTGGAGAGGGGGTGCCATCAAAATGTCGAGGTCCGTCTCAATACAGGCCCCTTGTTCCTTCAAAACGGGACGTTAATATAACTAAACTAAACTTTCTTTCTTATATACATATCTTAACTCGCACTGTCCAGATGCGTAGAAGTCAGGGGCGGCCCGTGTGCAGTAACTGCGGCACCCCTAACTTTTTACAAATTTAATCAATATGTTTTATTTCGCATTTAATATTTAAATTTATCAACAATCTAACGCAATTTTGTATTAAACGATTACGATATTCAAATGAAACGCGATGAAAAACTTAGGCAGAAAACGAAATTGCTTATCTTTTTTTTTCACTCCCTGAAGAAGAAGCGCAAAGGAGAAAGTAACAACGCAAACGGGAACTGTGGATACTTCCAGCTTCGAATTCCGCCTGCCTAGTGACACTGCGCAGGCTTTCCCTACCATGTTTTTAAGCTGTAAAGGTACTGTGGCAGTCAACAGTTCCAGTGACGAAAAGGAGTTTTAAATGTTTTCTCGCGTTCTAAAACTTTGAAAATAAATAAGGAAATGAAATATGATTAATGGTAAATAAAAATTTAATTGAAAAAAGTTTTTTTACAGTAATGGAATTTCAGGCAATCCAAAAATCTTTTTACGATTTTTAGTTATAAATGTTGATGAAATACATAATAGAAATTTTTCGTGATTCAGATATGTTTCCAAAATGTTCGTAAACCTTAATATTCTGTACCTTTCAATTTGGGATCATGATTCATTATCCCAAATTAAGATTAGATAAAGTAAAATTTAGTTAAGAATATTGATAAATATATTTCCAATTTAAATTATCGCAGTTCACCTTTAGATAGATGTAATAAAATAAATTAATCTTTTTTTTTCTCCTCTTGGCAATCCTTTGGCGTAGTGCATAATACATCAGAGCTTGAACTCAGCTTTCTAACATTAAAAAAAGAATAAAATATTTTCTGACTCACACAACAAGAATCGGGATACGATTATATGTAGCTGTTTTGATTTTAATGAATACAAAAATTTTTAATCGTCGTACAAGCATCAAGATTAATGTGTTTTTGTTCTTTCGCTGAAAACAAAACAAGAATTGATTTTATTTTTAAGCAATTTTTAATGATACTAATAAATAGTATTCGCTTACTCTTCTGTTTATATTAGTTATACTATAACATTTTGTTAATTAAACAGAAAATTATTTTATTTCTGTTCTATACTGTCATTTAAATGTTAATTTTTTAAAATGTAGTAAGGAATACAGGAAACGGAACTGAAAGACAAATTTTGAGAATGGATTTTTTATTAAAATTAATTTGATAAGATAATTACCTATTTGAAGAAGAGATGTTATTAGCTATTCATTAAATATCAAACTACTTAAAGTTAATGAAAAAAGCCAAAAAATGTAAGTGGTTCAAATATGCATTACTGCGCAGTGAAGGACAGCACCCAAAAGATTGCATAACACGAACCGCCACTGCGTAGAAGCATAAGAGTATGCTACAAAATCTATATAAACAAAACTGAAACGCCATTTTTTTTGTACTCTATGTATATCCAAACTATTAAATAGGTTTTCCACAAATTTAGTTCGCGAATACTATGAAACATCCACATGAATAAATACGAAACGCAAAAACGGTTTGTACGCTATCGAAATCCAAATTACTGAATAGGTTTTCCTCAAATTTGGCTCACGAATATTAGGAAGTATTTATATAAATAAAAGTGAGACACAAAAACGCTTTTTGTGTTAAACTTTTAAGCTATAGGAATCCAAACCCGATAGTGAATCCGTACTTGGTGCTGAACAAAAACCCACAGATTCCTCCAATTCAGTCGGTAATGAACGCAGCACCGAATCTCTCCAATTGAAACCTTTCTTCCTCAATAAAGAGCGTTCTATACAAATATATTTAAATCCTAACTACAAAATCGATAGTCTTCAAATTTTTATCACAATTGCTATGAAGCTTAAAGAGGGTTTTAGTGAAGGTTTCGTCACAATTATTAAGTACAGCGAAGCATCGTTCATACGTTTCTCATTTATACGTCGTTTCATCACAGTCCCGATTCATTCGTATTCATTGTAATGATAAAATGCTTCGGTTATGCGACGCGAACACGTCGCTTCACCCCCCCCCCCCCCCACTTATAAAATGTGAAAAATCCTCCGTTCTAGTCTGTGGTCAGTGTTAAATACAGCATGACTTCGAAATTATTCACAGTTCATGAATTAATAGAAGACAAACTGTCTGATGCTCATTTAAGAGATGATGAAGAAGTTATTCCACCTTTCTTTAAAGACGCGATGGACTCCATTGCAAAACTCCGAACTTATTTCTTTTGTGAAACGAATAGTGAAAAATCAGTCAATGAGCTTAATTCGATTCATAATGCTGTACTTATTACTCACAGACAATCGATTCATCAGACGACGGTTAAAAATTCTCGTAATTAAACGCCTCCCTGCATGCACATAAATCGTATGAGATATGTATAATTAGTACTCAAGATATCCAATAAAGGTATAATTTTCTCACTTTCATGATAAACGTTTTTTAGAATTTAATTATTGATTTCCACACTATTTACTATTATACTAATACTAGAGTTGGGTTGATACCAGGTTTTGCTGTATCAGGTACAAGTTGATACTGATACGCGCTGGTACCTGATACTTTTACTTGATATTCTTATCGCCTCTATTTTAATCCTTCCTTAATAAGGAAGTACCTACCCACTCCGGGGATCATCCTCGAACGGGATGTTCCTACACTGGTGTATGATGCTGAAATCCTATCGTATCTTTTCCACAAAGTTAATGCATTACATATCAATCCCACACATACTAATCCCCAGCTCGGGAATCCCGCCTTCCGATGCACTTAACTATTTGTTTCTCTCCTTTCCACCCGTCATGACTTCAAAACCAAGGCCACATGCACTTCATCACCATACCTCTACCCAAAACGGGAAGCTGTCTCCAACCCCGAATTGTATCAATCTGATATTTTTGTATCATATGATACTTCTATCAATCTGATATTTTTGTATCATGATACTTCTATCAATCTGATGTTTTTGTATCATATGATAATTGTATCAATCTGATATTTTTGTATCATGATACTTCTATCAATCTGAT